>QAPG01000056.1:611495-737554 GCA_004366825.1 Colletotrichum spinosum | reverse complement strand
GGGGGGGGGGGGGGGGGTATGACGGCGTCGGACGGCCGCGCCGCAGCGATGTTCGTGATCGTCCCTTGGGCGTCTTACAGAGGCGTGCTGGAGGGCCGAATCAGGTATCTTGGCAGCTTGGATCGGCGGGTGCGGTGCTGTGCTATGTGGAAGAATGCGGTAGAGACCAATTGGTCAATCAGTATTCTCTTCAATTGAAATACTTAGGAGAAAGACAAGAGAGCTGCCTAGAAGTGGAATCTATCTTCAAAAAACAATATTACCATTTGCCGGGGAACGAAAACGTGGTTTGGACTTCTCCAGAGGTTACCTTAATTTAGGTAGGTAGCGTCCTGAGCACAAGTTAAGCTTTCACAGCCACCTGATGGGGCATTCAGCGGTCAAAGTCACCCCTGAACTGACCTCAGCCCCTACGTGCCCCTCTGGCTCCCTCACCTGTGGCCTCTTTGCCTCCCGCTGTAAGGCTGACCATCACCCCGACTGAAGGACTGAAGGGATCATCCTCCCCTGTGTGCCCCACCAACGAACACCACACGAGCACTGCCCAAAGTTTCGGGAACCTCGTCTATTCTTCTTCGACTTCAATGTCCCGAACAAGGCAAAGTCCAATTCTTCTAATTTCATTTCCACCTCCGCACCAACGGCCAGGTCAGCTCCAACCACCATCACCACACCACGGTAATGCTGAGTGATCTGACGGACGTCCTAGGCGAACCAGGACACATGCCAAGACACGCCATACACCATGCGCACGTCTGACCCCTCCCGGTCCCTATCTCCTCTCCTCGCCAGAATCGTCCTCAACCCAAGGCACGACGAGGAGCTTGAATTCTAGCTGCCTAACCGACGAGTGGATTGGTATCCAATCCTGGGCCGTTCTGATGTGATCCTACGCCTCGCCCAGTCAAGAGTCGCAAATTGCGTACTCTTTAGCCATCTAATGTACGATCTTATCAGCGAAGCCATGGACGCCACCCCCGGCCGTCACACTCAGACTTGCTTGCATCTCTGCATCCTCTCGCGCACGCTTCATCGGTGCTTTCTTTCCCACTAGCGTTGGTGTTGTGATACAAAGCCCAATCCTCTCGCAGCCTTCTTGTTATAAGACCTTGGCACACCCCAGCTCACCTTCCCCCTCACACCGCAACGCCGACCTCATCTCACCCGTCTTGTGTAACCAGCTGAGCCTGACTCCCCCAAAATACCCAAGGAATCTCACAAAATCACTCACCCAAACGTATCCGCCAAAACACACACACATACACCTTCATGAACTTCATCCTCGCCCCTCGCGTACCAAAAGGCGGCGGCAGCAGCGGTGGCCGCGGCTCATCCGGCAAATCCAAGTCGAAATCCAAGTCAAAGTCCAAAGGCGGGAGCAGCAGCAGCAGCAAATCCAAATCAAAGGGTCCTCACGTCGCCGCCGCCGGCGCAGGGCATAACGGCGGCAACAATGGCTTCAACCAGCTCCCCGTATGGGCGCGCGTGCTCATCATCGTGCTCATCATCTGGTTCATCCTCTTTCTCGTCTCGCTCGCATACTACATAACAAAAGGTACTTCTTTCCCGCCTTCCTTAGGTCCCCTTCCCTCAACCTCCTTATTTAGACCAAAGCAGCAACTGACGCACACACCCAAGAACTCAAACGCAAGACACAAGGCCAGAAGTTCCGCTTCGGTCACGTCGTGGGGAACGCCCTCCTCGTCTCGACTGGCCTCTGGCTCCCCGTCTACCTGTACAAGAAACTCGCCGCGCGTCGGCGAGAAAAGGGCGCGGGGACGTATGCGAAAATCGAAGAGGGCCAGGCGGCGGGGGGCGCCGCCAAGGAATCCAACCGCGATTCGTGGTACGCCGGCGCCGCTGGGGTCTCGTCGGCCGAGCAAAAGTACGAGCCCATGGGGACTCCGCCTCCGTACCGCGCCGCTGCGTCTCCCGCGCCGCACGCTTCCTCCGGGCCGAGTACCGGTGCCGCGGCGGATTACTACGTCATTCCGCCCTCGCAGACGGCGCCGACTCAGCACCCGCCTCAGTATGGATAAGTGCTGGCGAAGTTTGGATGTGTACGATGCGATGCCATGTCTTTTTTTTTCCTTAGTGCGATACCCATTTGCATTTAGGTTTACGGGATGAGCGATGTCATGTTACGAGCAGTTGTTCACATTGTTGGAGGCGATCTAGTCGAGACTGAAACGAGGTGGTTGTCGTAGTAGATTCTCTAAAGGTGTATCGACGAATTCAGTCCTAGTGGCCCATCGTCCTTCTTACGCCTCTGCGTCTCAATCAACACTCTGGAAATGACGTGTTCTGTAGTCTCCCGGCACTCTTCTGTAAACACATCATACGCACAATGCCTAGAGTTTTTAAGCATCATCCGGCAAGTCGTCCTTGGTGGTCCCCTCACGCTCCTGGCTCATGTGCGTCGCGCTCCTATGGCGGGGGATGATGGCTGCTTCCACTACTTCGAGTCCATGTTTTTCAGATGGTAATATCTGGAACAATCTGTCTTCGGAATGGTCAGCTTCAAGCAAATCTACAGACCCTCCTCATACACTTACGCTGCAGCATCGACTTGCCCCTGATTGAGTTTTCGCTCGCCCGCTGGCATGCCAACATAAAGCAGCCTGAGCCCCATCGTCAGCATCTCCATTCATAGCTCATCACGGCAACTTACCTAATCGAGCTTTCCAGGTTATTTCCATCTCCTTCCCTAAAGCGACCGGAATCTCACGTTCTCGGTTGCTCCATCACCCCATTCGCATTCCCAGCCCAATGCCACATCGATGCAGTGCCGCCGCCATACTGCCCTCCGGCCTTCGGCCCTGGACCGCCCTGTGCCACCTTCGCCCCCTGGGCATTCTTATCAACCTTCTCCTTCTCCTTCTTCTCCTCCGCCTTCCTCGGCGTCTTGGCGCGCGGCAGCCCGCTGGTGCAGTACCCGCTTCGTCCCATTTGGCGACGTCTCGAAACCTGTCGCCTGGCAAAAGGAAACCTCCGGCTGTGGAAATTCCGCTCTCGACAAAAGTCCGACTTCGTCTTCGTCAAGCGTACGATGGCAAAAAAGTATCGCTCAGAAATTTGGTGTCTTCACTCCCCGGCAATATTCTCTCGTCAGCGCTTGGGCGGTAAAATTGCCAAAAGTGGCTCGCAGATCTGATCCGTGTAGAAATTCTTGGTTTTGCGTCTTCTTGTAAGTGACATGGTCTTATAATGAGCAGAAAAGAAGAATGGGTTCGACTGTGAACTCCTCCGAATGACACACAAAAGTACTTGCGAGCGTGTTGTGATTGCGTGCGGATTTCCCTCTTCAAGGTGAAGGGGGCGCGTGTGTATGCTGGACAAACAAAACCCGGAAAGACTTATTCAAACGAGGCGCGGCTTGCTCTCCCTCCTTATATCACCACAATTAAAATGCTGTTTTCCCAGCTGGCCCTTTCCGTCACTCTCTCGCCAAAACAGTCCATGATTGCGAAAGCAGAAATGTGTATCTCTTTCCCCTCAAAATTTGTTTGTCTCTCTTCCCTAGCTCGCTCATTCCCCTTCCCAGGGGTGCAGGTTGTCTCTCGTGCCATGTTCCCTCCCAAACACTGCCTCTTTGCAGGCCCAAAAAGGGATAAGGAGGTAAATCTTTCCGTCTTCTGTATTCTTTTTTTTTCGTAGCCATCTCTCCGGTCTCTGCGAGATGACTACTTTCCCCCTTCTCCGTGTGACCTCATTCCGCCGGGTGAGACATGACTAACGAGGTTGTCGCTGATTTACGGGCCCATGTCTTGTTGAGCAAGGGAGTTGGGCAATCCTTTACGACCAAAAGAGCCTGCCATCCACCGAGATTTCATTGTTTACCGCGAAACCGCATTTTCGGAAAACAATGGACTGGTGGTCCATTTCCAGCACCGGGGAGATCTCGGAAGTGAGCTCCAGTCCAGACGCCTGGCACCGGGCCTGGGCTCGATGAAGGTTCATGTGGAGCACCAACATAACAGGCCGGCATCGTTCCACGGATCTATCGGGACACATCCGCCAAATGTTTCGGTGAGATGACCAGTCGTAACTGGCACAGTCCAGTCTTCCTGAGGGGGAAGGACCTCTAGCTGGCCAGAGTCACTTGCAATATTCGCTGTCTCGATCCCCCATGGCAGGGAGTCATCGGAATCTTGCCCTTGGATTTCGAAATTGTCATCCCCGGCCGAGGCCTCTGTCAATTCCAGTCGCTATTGGTATGCTGGGCTCCGATATCTTGACAAGATCGCGATCCAGGGGCAATCGCTGCTCAAATGTCTCACGTCAGCGAGACCAGACTCTTGGGAAAAGGGCGCCGTGCCAACAAGGCTTTCCATCCGGGCGAGCCAAAAGACACCATAAAATGCAGGAACTTCTGCACGGCCTCACAGTCAAAGTTTCGAAATAGTGTTGGTCAAGACCCTGAGGATTTGTATTGGGAGCCAGCCAAGGGGTAGACTCAGACCCGAAAGAATACCGTTCTGTTCCAAAAGGACCATCACCAACAATAAGTTGATGTACGCATGTTTTCCGCTCATGAACGGGTTGAGAAAGTTGGCGCCGCGGTTCTGGGAAGACCTGATCGCCAAGCTTCACGTCTCAGGGTACGACCTAGGCTTGACATGAGGATCTCAGAGTTCTTCGAAAGGCTAGACCTTCAGCTTTGATAATGGATATTTCGTCCACCGAAAACTCAGTAGGGCATAATTCTCGGAGATACCCGACCGCTTTCTCTCATTCACTCCACCTGCTAACTATATCGTCCGGGCCGAGTCGATCATCAACGTGGTCTGTTTTCTGCACTCACGGCCAAAGCTTCAACGCCGCCCTCTCTCACCCATCACTTTGAGGTTTAAACAATGACTTTGAAGTTATCGGTCGCTCTTGTTCCTTAGCTTCCTCTTCCCCTTGCCTACTGCAACAAGCGGTACGCCCTCTTCTTCGGGATCAAGTGCCGGGCCCTCCTACGGTTTATGGTCAATATCGACGCTGTTCGTATCATGGTCGAGGCTCTCCACCCAAGACTGAGTCCTGCGACGTCTCTTGACTGGATCCTGCTGTGGTCTATCAAGGTCCCTGGCAAGTTGAAGCTCCTTTCTTTCTTTTCCAGTGTCGTAGCGCTCGACAATCTGTTCGTTTATTCTTAGTTGCTCCAGGGGCTGGGGCTCCTCGGTTTCTGACTTGGGCCGCAGCCTCAAAAGCCGGCGGACGAAACGCCTTACGCTCTTCCGTTTGCTTTGTGCGCTTCGTCTGCCGTAGAGCTTGCCCTTTTCGCCGTGACTGCCATCTGGTTTACTTAGTGCCGATTCATGCCAGGTGAGGTTTCGGTTTAGATAAAGACCTCGGTTTATCCGCCAGCCAGTAGAATTGCCACCTTCAGTTTTTGATGTATCATTCTCAGGGTTGGGTAAATCTTCTCTTGTGCGTGCACGCCGGTACGTCCACATTCGGCGACTTGCTTCTCCGCGACTGTGAGATTAAGTCAGATATTGCGAAGCGCTTCCTTTTTTCATAAGGTTCGGGATCATACAGGTTATTCGTAACCGTTGTATAGCTTCCGTAGATGGCGCTGTCAGAGTTGCGCAGCTTTGCGGTGTGCTCCCCAGCTATTCGTCTTCTCCCGTCGACTTTGACGTGGCGGCGGTCTGCAAAGGGTATTCCATTCAGGGAATCAGGACTAGAGTCAAGACTTGCATGGTTAGTTGTCCCTTTGTCGTCTTTTTCTCTGCCCAGGAAAATGCGCTCTGCATCCTGCATCTTCGATTCGCCTGGTGACCGACGCTGGTAGAGTCTTTGTGCAGATGGGAGTGGCCCCTAGTCGGTATTCCGACGTTCCTGCAGATCCTTTGTGCGACGAAGGGCCTTGCTGGTGTGTCTTTCGCGGAAATATTGACGGCAACTCATCGATCGGGTAGCACGTCTTCTCGCTGGCGGGGAAGGCAGGGTGCTTCCGCACCGTTCAACCGCCAAAGTATTGCTGCGTGTGGTTACCCGAGTAGGTTCTAAAAGTGGTGTAGCTGTAGACCGAGGAGCAAAATCCAGTTTATTTTTGGATAATTGGCAACGGAGCGTTGTGGCAATTTCGAGTCGGATACTGGAAGGGATGTTGGAAGTCCTTAGGTGTCTAGGTGAGGGACTGATCAGGGTCGGAACGGTCACATTTGTAATAGTCAACGTGTCAATAGGTGCTGGGCGAAATTCTGAGAAAGCAGTAGGCTCGGGAACTAGTGACCTAGGCGTCAAACGCACCTCCCGCGAAGCGATACACCAATATATTGGAAGGACATTGACTCGCTCTTTCCGCTGTCAACTTCTGTAGGCACGATGGCAAGCGCCGAGGGTGTCTGTCGCACCTTTGGCAAGAGGAAAGACACCCCGCAAATCAGAGCCCGTCTACATCATGAAACAAGGAATCTACCTTTGAGATCATTAATTCGTTCTTGACTTAGACGTGCAATCAGACTCGCATCGAGGTATCGTCGGCTGCGCAGACACTCCTCACAACTATTCCAAACTTCCAGTACTCCCCTCCTTATCTGCTGAAGACCGTTACAAGTACATAAAGCTACCGAACTCCTGGATTGTCCGAATCGGACTTCATTAGCATCTTTCGTCTCTGTGGGCAAGACTACACCATATTCAGGGCCAGGAGCTGGGACCAAACGTCTCGCCCCTCGCTACGTGCGTCGCGATGGCCGTACCCTTCCAATCCATCGTCTCAAAGACCTCGACATTTCCCCACCACTGCGGTGGCTTGGCCGATGTCAGGTACAGCGTGAAGAATATAATGAGCGTAGCCACGATCAGCCCGCAGTCGAGGGCGGCCGAGGTAATGTAGTTGTACTGCAGCCACCATCCGGAGTAACGACGCTTAATGAAGAAGTTGAAGATGGTACCCACGACACCCCAGCAGAGGTAGATGTAGACACTGGCGGGGGGGAGCATGCCCGAGCCACCGTATAGAAGAGGAGTGTTAACGTAGCGCCAGATGCTCTTGGGCCACCGACGGGCCAAGAACCAGGTGATGACGGGCGTAATACCGCCGACCAGCCAGAACCACTGAAGGGATGAGTACAGAGCAGAGCCGGAGAAGATACGAGCAGGGCCGATGGCCCCCCAGATGATGGAGGCTGTGAAGAAGACGCGTCCGCCGGGGCAAGTGTAGTTGCTGGGCTGGTCGGGCTGGCAAACATCAGGGATGGCACCCAAGGCCCAGTTCATGACGGAAATCTGGACAATCGCAGACCACAGCGAGGCGACTAGCTGAGATGCGAACATGGTGCGGGGAGGCACCTTCATGTAGTGACCTAGCTTCAGGTCCTGGGCGAAGTAGAGGGCCTGCGACATGCAAATGTAGCCATAGTTCTTGAACATCATCATGGCGAGGGGACGGCCAGGGGACATGTACCCGATGATGAATTCGGTGAGGACATTAAGGCCAAGTTGAATGTTGGTGATGGCTTGAACGATACCAATAGGGATGAGCCAAACGATGGGAATCAAGATGCAGACGACATAGGCCCAGGCAGTGAAGCCCGTAGGCCAGCCAGCGACGACGCCGAATGACATGCCGACCATGACGATGAAGAGGGCTGCGGCATATTAGCAAAGAGCAGGGGCTCTGGAAGGATGTCCGCTTACCGAGATACCACCAGTCCTCGGCATCACGGTACTTCTTCATGAGGCGCATGTGCACATCGTCTTCCTGGTGGCGAGCCAGCTTGAATTGGCCCCAAATCTCGCTACCGTGGTAGAGGACGACATGGACAACAACGGCAGCCACAGCAGCAAAGGACAGGGCGTAGGCGATGGCGAACTGAGTCGATAGGTAAAGCGGAGAGTAGTCGTTGTAGGCGGTCTCGTTGAACTGGAAGTTTGCGTCAAGAATCCGGGAGACGTTGTACACGGCGCCAGTGTTGTCAAAGGATTCGGTGCTCTGCACGGGAAAGTAGTCGGAGAACCAGGTACCACTAAAGTGAATGCCTGAGGAGATGAAGACGAAGAAGATGAGGACACCTGCAACGACGTTGGCGATGGCGTGGAAGGGAGGGATCATTGGTGATGTCAAGTAGCCGGAAATCACGGTCCAATCGAAGGAAATGGGCATGAGACCGTAACCCGACAGGCCGCCAAATAGCTTGTTGACGATGGTGTTCTGCGGCGCAATCCAGCAGATCCAGGTAAAGTACGACAGACCCTGGAAAATCCATCCGGGGAACCAGTACCAGATGAAAGCACCACCGCCAACGATGAGGAACCAACGGTAACGCCCAATCTTCCAGCCGTTGGTCGTAGTCGGGTCCGATCCAGAGTGGTCGTGGAGGGTGTAAAACAAGGCGCAGTTCACCAGGTTGGAGGGCCAAATCATGGCCGATGGCCAGACGAGGAAGCGCCTAGCCAGGCCAGCAAGACCGTAGCCAGTACAGAGAGTCGTGATGCCGAAGAGTAGCTGGAATGCCCATCCAAAGTGCTGCTTGTAGAAGAGCTGCTGGGCGAGTAAAACATCCGTCGCATACAAGGCACCGCCTCCGTAGGCAGCCTGTATTCGTCAGTCAATCTTGTCCGATGATAGTCAACGCTGCTATCCTTGGCGCCATGAGATAATGACATCTTGGCTACCACAATCCCGGAAAGCTGGGCGTCTAGGCCCGCACCATGAGTCTTGGGGATCAACTTACATTGGACATGGCGACGATGATGACATGCTCCTTGAAGTTAAATTTCCCAGGCTTGAGGTTGAACTTGACGCCGAACACATTCTGCTCCTTGTCAGGCATGACAAGATCCCAACCCAGGCCGATGGGATAAGCGATGAGCTGGACAACATAAGTGGTGATGGTTACGCTGGGATTGCGAAGCGAAAAGAGCATGTTGACACCAGAGCCGACGGTGCAGAGCAGCAAGCCGATAACCCAGGCTCGAATCGTGTTCGCGGGCAAATCGACATCGTAGTTGCGCACGACCGCGCGGACCTTTTGTCGCATAAGTCAGCGATTTGGACCGTCTCCAACCTGTTCTTCCTCCCACCCCCATCCGCTGTCATGCGACCGACGATTCTCGCACATACCTCTGGGTAGGGCGAGTTGTCTTCCATTAGGGCCTGTTCAATCTCGAGGCCCTTCTCGGCGTTTCCCGTGGCGAGAGCTGCGTCGACATCGTTGAGTTCGTCGATTGGCATGTTCGGGTCGAGCTTGTGAGCCTTTTCAAACTGTGCCAGAGCCTTCAGAGGCTCGATTCCAGTGGCCTCGGCATCGTCGTCGATGGCGGGGTACGGCGTGATCTCCTCGGGCTCACCGCGCTTGCGAAAAAAAGACGGCATCGTGACTGCGGCGAGTGTGACGATTGGGAACGTCGCGTTCCTTCTCTCTCCTTCGTTCTACCGTCGTCGCGTCGACCAGAGCAGAAGGAAAGGCGAGAGAATGCAGCGCCGATTGCGGATGGGCTGGAGAGCGACGAACGAGATAAGCAAAAGGACGAAAAGAAGGCCCCAAGGCCACAACAGGACTGGAGTCGGCGGGCGCCAAGGGCTTTTCAATTAATCTAGCGAAAAGATGGCGGTCGGCCGGCAGAGTGCAGGCTAAGAAGACAAGGTGACAAGGTAGAGTCAGCCAGCGGCAGCCAACGATCCCACTTTCCGCAGATCGCGGCGAGCTTCTTTTTTTTTCCTATCTTTCGATGGGAGAAGATGTTGGCTTTCCTGCAGGGCCCAGGACTCGTCGAGGGGAAGATCGACTCTCTTGCGTACCGCAGAAAGAGGAGCGAGCGGATGGCCACCAAGAAGGATAAGGCGCCTGTTTTCCGGTGCCTCACAGTCTGGGCCTGTCTCTCTCTCAGGTCCTCTATATCCTCGTCCACCCCCATCTTGGCTCGGCGTGGGAGAGTGGGCGGGCTCCTCTTATTTGGGACTTTCGCAGCGGCCAAGGGGAGCAAAAACAATTCGGCGCCGGGCGCCCCAGGCCTCTAGCGTGCTATCACGACACACAAACGGAGCGCGCGACAGCCCGCAGTGCCAGCAGCCGTTTATCGACCTTCCTGTTTTGGGGTAGCGAGATCCGAGGGGCTGTGGAGGAGGCGAGGGGAAAAGAAGAATGGTTCGCCGGGGGTTTCGATGGTGAATGTGACATTGGCTGACAGGACGGACAATAGCTGGTTCAATGGCAACTGGCCGGACCAGGTCCACCAGGGAGACCGACGCCTGACTGGCAAGTCGACTGGGCTCGCTCAGTCACTCCATCGACTCGACCTTTGTTGTTAAAGAATACGGGATCAGCAGAAGACAAAGGCGACGCGTCTGCCCCCGTCATCGATCCGGGAGTTGCTAATTAGTTGTTGATCGCCAGTCAAGGAGCAACAGCTGCAAACGGTAAGCTGTCGTCCGATGTCTGCTCACACGGCCTCGAACCGGTCCTGACGGCTCGCCAGCGTCAAAAGTTTCTGCTGCCAGCTGCTGCTTACCTACTACCTTTCGTCCGTCCATTCGGCCTACTTTGTAGGTAGTCACGGCGATTGCGTGAGACTTGGACTACTCGCTGCAATGAACCACCTGTTCAACAGTCGCTGAGTGGCCAATGGCTGGCCGCCAGGCTCGTGAGGAAAGAGGTTGGTCCTTGGGTGGCCCTGGCTTATCTTTGCAACACCCCAGTGACAGCTGGGAAATCCCAGCATTTTGACAGTGGTCTTATTTCCGATGGGCCTGATTCTTCAAGACCGTCTGGGTGAAACCCGCACAGCACTACGGAGTACATGGCTGGCTGTCGACGTGACGGTTGACGACCCAATTTGACAATCGACTCTTAATCCAAAGGGAAGGTTCGGATCTCTAATGGCCCAATCTTTTTTTCCCTTTTTCCCTGCAAGTTGGTCAAGCTGGATCCTGCCAAAGTCCTAGAGACCATCCGTGTCAGAAGGCGAGGACCTCCTTGGGTTGCACGTGAGGCCATCACCCAAACAGACATTGTCGGCGAAGTATCTGCAACGCTCGTGGCCACATGGAAACCAGGTCGTGGTCGAAAACCAGCAATTGGCACATGTTCATCCTGACTTCGCTAGCGGCTCACTAAAATGTCGTCCGCCAGGGAAGCTTTCTTACGAAGCACTTTTGCTTCTGGCAATATATAGTTACTACAAAGCGTGCAGTCGTGTGTTCTCGTCAAGTAAGCAAGCACCCGTGCTGGTCAGCGCAGGTTGTTGTCCATGACGCCGCTTGACGTACCTACTCACCAGAGTAGCAGTGGTTTCCGAGGCTCTTTTCATTAGCTGAGCAGCAGTACATTTGTTATACCCGAACAATTTTGTCAACATCAGCACAATCATCACTTCACGATGTGTTTGCTGGCTGTAAAATGGGTAGGAAAGCAGCGAAGGCTGCCGGCACTTGCTGTGCAAAGCACCCGGGGCGCGCCAAGACGGGAGCGGGATCCACCTGCCCGTCAGTCAGTGGGCGAACAGCGGAAAGAGCCCTCCGGAGCACCTGCACCCCACTAATCTGCCACCTCCCAGGGCAGGTCGCGGTCGCGGTCGCAGCTTCCATGTCCAATGCCGTCACTCGTCTGATTTCCTTTGGCCACCATCTGAGCTTCGGTGACAATTTACTGACGGAGCGTACATAATATGGCATCTAGTATGGCAAGACCAAGTTGTTCGTCGTCTCTCAGCTTGCGAACCGAACAACCATCGCAGGCTAACTCGACCTCTTGTCTCAGTCCTTCACAGAATCTCTCCTTCCAACGCCCATACGCCATAGCACATGCGCAACGTCGCCTGGAACTCGGCCGGCAAATCGGCATCAGCTCCATAGCCTACCGCTTCTCCACGTCGAGCCGCAACAAACATCATATCGGGTTGTGGCCTTGGCAGAGACCCTAGAAAGCCTGACGCTAGGCGGCGCGTCCTCACACATGAGATCACGATCCCGCCCGTCTTCGGCCCGCGAATGACTAGTCCACCATTCATTGAGCTCCGAGCATAACAGTCTTCAATGCATGACAAACCTCTGACGGTTCTGGACCGAGGGCGCCAAATCTTCTCCGCATAGTGAATGCAATGTCGTCATCATTCCTGAATGTCGGCCTAGTAACTCTTCTCATGATTTGACCGTTGTCCGGTATTTAAACCTCAAGATGTTGATCTCCCAACCCAACCTTGGCAAATATCCGTCTCGTCATCAATCCAGCTTATAGATACTGTAACAAATTCGTAACACCCATCGATATCCAAAGTCGGGAAAAACAAGCCAATATGCCTCTTGCTACCCACGTCAGTTACGATTACATGGCATGGCTCTCTTCTGGCGTACTAACACACACGGCAGGTCAATCCCGAGGACATTGTCCAACGGCTCCAGGCTACTCACATCACACCTCCTGGCCATGCCAACCTGCTCGGCCACGCGAGATCAAACCATGTCACCCCATTTGATAGCAGATACACCTCCCAGATGAACATCCCAAAGTACAAGATTCCAGAAGAAGGTGCGCCTGGAGACACCGTCTTCCAGATGATCAGAGATGAGCTCGACCTCGATGGAAAGCCAAATTTGAATCTGGCCAGGTACGGTCAACTGCAGATCATCACCCTTGGCCACCTACTAACGCAGCTTAGCTTTGTCGGCACCTTCATGGAGCCCAACGCCGAACAGTTGATGCAGGAGAATCTCTCCAAAAACCTCTCCGACGCGGACGAGTACCCGGCCATGATGGAGATGCACCAGCGCTGCATCTCCATCATTTCCCACCTTTGGGGTGTCCAGCCAGGCGAGAAGGCCATTGGCTCTGCCACCACGGGCTCTTCCGAAGCCATCCACCTTGGTGGTCTTGCTATGAAGAGGAGGTGGCAGCAACGTCGCAACGAACAGGGCAAGGACGCTTCCAAGCCCAACATCCTCATGGGTGCCAACGCACAGGTTGCCCTTGAGAAGTTTGCCCGCTATTTCGACGTTGAGGCACGCATTCTGCCAGTGAGCAAGAAGAGCCACTACCGTCTTGATCCGGATCTGGTGAGGGACAACATTGACGAGAACACCATTGGTGTCTTCGTCATTCTCGGCAGC
Organism: Colletotrichum spinosum; assembly: GCA_004366825.1. Taxonomy (NCBI): domain Eukaryota; kingdom Fungi; phylum Ascomycota; class Sordariomycetes; order Glomerellales; family Glomerellaceae; genus Colletotrichum; species Colletotrichum spinosum. The sequence continues at coordinate 724,509 of QAPG01000056.1, read as the reverse complement.
ACTTACACGGGACACTACGAACCCGTCGAGGAAATTTCTCAGATTCTCGACAAGTACCAAGAGGAGAGCGGCAACGACATCCCAATCCACGTCGACGCTGCCTCTGGAGGCTTCATCGCCCCTTTCACGTACGCCGGCGTAGGCGGTTCAAAATGGTGCGTCGATCATGTTGTCTTCCCCTGTCCACTAGACTAACTGCAGCAGGAACTTTGAACTCCCTCGCGTCAAGTCAATCAATACCTCCGGTCACAAGTATGGACTGGTCTACGCAGGTCTGGGCTGGATCATCTGGCGTGACGAGTCCTACCTCCCCGAGGACCTCATCTTCGAGCTTCATTATCTAGGCGGAACGGAGAAGTCGTTCACCCTCAACTTCTCCCGCCCCGGCGCCCAGGTCATCGTGCAATACTACAACCTCATCCACCTCGGGTTCGACGGCTACCGAAACATCATGGAGAACTGCATGTCCAACGCACGTCTTCTCGCCGAGAGCCTCGAAGCTACAGAGTGGTACACCGTAGTCTCCGACATCCATCGCCGAGCACCCGGCAAAAACACCAGCGGTGTCGTCAAGCAGGCCGCCGGCCAGGCTGCTGCCGCCATCGGTGGAGAAGAGGCTGCTCCTCGGGAGACGTCAGCGGATTATGTCGCTGGTCTCCCCGTCGTGTCATTCAGACTCCTGGACGAGTTCATGCAAAAGTACCCGCACATCAAGCAGGAAACCATTTCCCTCATGCTCCGCGCTCGCGGCTGGATCATTCCCAACTATCCCCTGCCCCCTACCGAAGAGAAGATTGAGATTCTGCGCGTCGTTGTGCGCGAAACCATGACCTTCGACCTGCTAGAGCGTCTTCTCACGGATATTGCGGCGGTGACGGAGACGTTGATGGAGAACGATGAGATTGATCTCCAAGTACTGAGGAAGCACCACGGTCGTAAGAAGGTGCGCGTCAAGGGCGACGAGGAAAAGGAGAAGAAGCAGAGAGAAGAAAAGGAGGGTGCAGCCAAGGTTATCGGTAGGGAGGTGAGGAGCATGGAAGATGGCATTCACCGCGCTGTCTGTTAAGCTGGTGTAATAATACAGATGATTATTCAGTAATTTGTAGTAGCAAGTAAGAAAGCAACTTGGTTTCTTCATCCAACGCATCTCTATATGAACCATTGGCTTAACGAACGCCCTTCGTATGCTCTGAGTACTGGAGCGTAAATGTACTACGAGCCTTATGTAGCTCGATTCCCTTGCCTTTGTCAACTGGCTTCACTGTGTCAGATCCTGTACTCGTTACCATGATTGAAGCCAAAGATCACAAGCACGGGGATCTGTTTGGGTTTCTCTCGCTACACGGTTGCCTGAAGAAAGCCCCCCGCCCAACATACTCCAAATTCTTTCGTAGAGACTTTGGAGCAGCTACCTTACGATAGGGTGTGATCGGATTGGAGCTTCCGAGAGCTAACCCTGGGAGCTCTCGTATGGCTCTTATGCCCGGCTCTGCATGGTCTCGTCCTGAAGTGAGGAGCATTTCTGGATTGAGTAAATACTTCGTACCGCTCAGCCAGTTCATACTCCCCCCATAGCCTCATCAGACGCGATGACAGGTTCCTGTGCCTCCTGCCGCCCTTGCGGTTCTTGCTGTTGTTTTTGGTCTTGATTTGCTTGCGATTCCCGCGGTTGTTGCTGTTTCTGCGGTGCCTGCAAGTCCTGCAATTCCTGCAATTCCTGCGGTACTTGAGCCTCCCGCTGTTCCTGCTGTTCCTCGGTGCTTTCTTTCGTCCTCGGCTCTCTCAACGTCCGCCTCATCTGCTTCTTGGCGCTAACCGGAAATCGCTTGACGCGGGAACAGACGTTGCACGTGGTGACCATGACATCAGCCCATGGTTTCCTTCCGCCCTTGCTTGGGTTCACGACCGCCGTAGAGCAGGTTCTGCCTTCAATGAGCAGCGTGTTGCAATATTTGCAAAGCATCTGCTTGACGGCCGGGCTAGGTCGGACCTGGGCCTTGAGTGAAACGGCGCGGATGTCGCAGACTAGACGGCGAGCAACAGTTTCGCTTGCCGGATGCTTGCTCCGGCCGGAAATTTGGGCATCGCCCTGGGCCACCGATGAAGTCGGCGTTGGCTTTGATGAAGGTGACTGAACCGTGGCCAGATAACAGGCGGCCTGGTGCAGATATGACACGCGAGTATAGGCGTGCCTGTTTGGCAGACTATCGACCTTTGACTTTGCCTTTGCCATTTTAGTCTGTCGGTAGCTTGTCGAGTGTTTCAGGAAACAGAAGGCATTGAAGCAATTGTTGGAAAAAGAGTCAGTTGCTGAATTCTATCGGCTCTCAGAAAAAGACTTGCAGGGGTGGATGGACAAGTGGATGAGTGAGTCCAGACTGCTATGTAGAAGTACGTACGGAGTACCTAAATAGGATAACAGTTGGAAATGCAGGTATAGGCACTTTGCATAGGCCCTGGCTCCCACCTGGTTAGCGGTAGGTTGAGGTCAACAGTGACCCGTATCAAGGTCGCGGCGACACCATCTTCCAATTGGCTAAATGGTGAGGTGAGCGGATCCGAGTCACATGATGCTGCTGAACTTAGCCTCTCAGGCGCGAAAGCTTTTGACCTGAGCGGCCCGCCTCACCTTCCATTTCGCGCCTTCCTGGACCTTCCACATCAACCTCTGGCGTCTCCCATCCCGTCTTCCAACTTCACGACACAATTGTCATCTATCTCACTTGACTGTACGCCCGCCGTCTTTTCACTCAGTCGGCAACCCGTTTTTTTTTCTTTTCCTCTATCACCGCGAGCCCACTATACGTCTCTTTTTTCCCACGCCACCAGCTGTAACGCTGCTTGCCTGATCGACCCCCAGAGCTTTCGCATCGCCAGCCTCGGGACTGTCGTTCACATCTGCCATCGTCGGCTACTTTTTGCACCTACATAAACGTCTTCACCACCAGTAATCGCCAACATGTCTGCTGAGGAGGACCTCATCGACTACTCCGACGAGGAGCTTCAGACCAACGAGACCGCCGCCGCCTCCAACGGAAAGAAGGCTGACGCCGCTGCCGCCGGTAACAACGTCGACAAGAAGGGCAGCTATGTTGGCATTCACTCGACCGGTTTCCGCGACTTCCTCCTGAAGCCTGAGCTTCTCCGTGCTATTGGCGATTGCGGTTTCGAGCATCCTTCGGAGGGTCAGTCCTGAGTTTATAATACCCTAACCAATCATCACCCCCTCCCCCATCAGCAAGCGTCCGTCCATCTCGCAAGCCAAGTCAAGCCATCCGATTCGCCATCGCGGAAGATCCGGAGAGGAAAAGTACATACGGGAGTCGGCTGGATATCCAAGTCTTTTGTACGAGCAATGCTCGCCAATCCATCGGTGAAAGGTGGATTGCATTGCGGCTCGAGGGATACGCGTGATAGCACCCCTCTTGCCGCAAGAACACTGCGATTCTCTCGCAAGAGTCGGACGAGCGCCATGGATATTTTTTGGTTTCGTGCGCTCGGCCGTTGCTTGTATCACGGTCGCGAGCAGCAATGGCCGCATTTACGCCGCCAGCCGCGACTTGTGCTCCGTCTTTCATCGTCGCCTTCTTGTGGTCGATGGTGTGCTCTGTTTTGGAGGAGGTGGACACTTCAATCCGACGACTGGCTTTCTTTGCGCAGATGGACGGGCTCTTTGCACGCCCTTTACGTCATTCTGCCGCTCTTGGGACACGTATCTAACATCGGCGCGATCCAACAGTCCAGCAAACCTGTATTCCCCAGGCCCTCCTCGGAGGAGACATCATCTGCCAGGCCAAGTCTGGTCTGGGAAAGACCGCCGTCTTTGTCCTCACCACCTTGCAACAAGTCGAGCCCGTCCAGGGCGAGGTCTCCGTGTTGGTTATGTGCCACACTCGTGAGCTGGCCTTCCAAATCCGCAACGAGTACAACCGCTTCAGCAAGTACATGCCCGACATCAAGACCGGCGTTTTCTACGGTGGTACCCCCATCCAGAAGGATGTCGAGACGATCAAGAATAAGGAGACCTGCCCTCACATCATCGTGGGCACTCCTGGCCGACTTAACGCTTTGGTTCGCGACAAGGTCCTCCGCCTTGGCAGCGTCCGCATCTTCGTCCTCGACGAGTGCGACAAGATGCTCGACCAGATCGGTAAGTCACACGCCCTGGGTACTCGCGGAACACCACCTAATGCCTGTCAGACATGCGCCGCGACGTCCAGGAAATCTTCCGTGCCACACCCACTCAGAAGCAGGTCATGATGTTCTCGGCCACCCTGTCCGAAGAGATCAAGCCCATCTGCAAGAAGTTCATGCAAAACCCTACCGAGCACTACGTCGACGAGGACACCAAGCTCACGCTGCACGGTCTGCAGCAGTACTACATCAAGCTCGAGGAGCGCGAGAAGAACCGCAAGCTGAACGAGCTCCTGGACGACCTCCAGTTCAACCAGGTCATCATCTTTGTCAAGAGCACCTTGCGCGCGACGGAGTTGGACAAGTTGCTGAGAGAGTGCAACTTCCCCTCCATCGCTGTCCACTCCGGTGTGAGCCAGGAGGAGCGTATTCGCCGCTACAAGGAGTTCAAGGAGTTTAATAAGCGCATCTGCGTCGCCACCGATGTTTTTGGCAGAGGTATCGACATTGAGCGTATCAACCTTGCCATCAACTACGACCTTCCCGCCGACGCCGACTCTTACCTGCACAGAGTCGGTCGTGCCGGACGTTTCGGTACCAAGGGTCTGGCTATCTCCTTTGTGAGCACTGACCAGGACCAGGAGGTGCTGAAGGCGATTGAGAAGCGCTTCGAAGTTGCTCTTCCGTAAGTCATTGCCTGTTTTCTTGGCTAATATGTCCGCTAACGCGTGATACAGTGAGTTCCCCAAGGAGGGCATCGACGCCAGCACCTACATGGCCTCTTGAGCGGGTTACACTATGTCGGGCAGAAAGAATCTGCTGCTGTTTTTCTCGTTGGTTCTGGTTTCGGAAATTTGCAAAAGAATGACTCGTCGAAGGTAACGCAAATGGGACAGCTTAAAGGCCGGCAGCACCGCTCGCTCTATGCAGAAGAAAAAAGTCGATCAGCTTTTTGCAGTCTCACGCGTTTTGTACGGTTTAGTCACCAAAGGGAATCAAGACTGGATCATCTTCTACCTAGACCTCTCCACTGCACCATTACGTCGTGACGTGAGTTCGGATGGACGGACCGTGGCTTCGGAGAGAACTATCGCTCCCGCGGTCAGAGGATAAGCCCATAGTACATCCAGCCAGCTCGTCTGACATAGGCTGTCACTAATACGATGCTGTGCCCAGTTGCTAGAGCCGACAGAGCTCAAGTTCTGTCCGACTTGGTGGCCGTTTGGCATGATGAGTGCACCATGCCGCGCATTGTCACGGCTGACTTCTTGTTTCTACGCGTTATTATCACTCCTCGATAGCTCGGAAACCATCCCGCGCAGATCCACTGAACATGCGGGCATGCTATGCGACGTCTGTTCTCGGCTTTCCTGTAGTTAAGTAGACGTAGGTTTTTTCATCGTCGATAGGCGTCACATGTATGTTGTCTGATAGATGTTCTTGTGATATACCTTTATTGTATTGCCGGTCTCTACTCCTTCGTCGACAACAGCCGGACAACTTCCTTGTACTCCTTTGTCCGGCCAACAGGTCAAATCGAGCCCTTGACTTCCCCCAGCTGCGGATGATAGCGAGTTATTCCCACCCGCGACAGAACCGTCAAGCCCCTCGTCTCGCCTTTTGTAGTCTGTCCAACGTCGAAGCGAAGCACCTTGAATGCAAGAGATTCGAACGGCACTGCCTTCTCGACCGCGTAGACTCTGGCAAGTATTCAAATGCCACGGCTTCGTTTGTTGTTTCCACCCGAAGAGGCGGGATCAGCTTGAATTCAGTGTTTGAAAACCCTCCCCAGGTGTTGTCGTGCGTCCTCATCCAATCCGTCCACGGTCTTGTACCGTGACCGCTTCCTATTTCATGTTCTCTGAATGACTTCATGACGACAACAGATGATGATTGGGGACGGCATGATCCACATTGACGATGGTATTTCAGTGACAACTGGCCTCTCTCAATTACAGCAGCAGCAACATCGTCACCACTGGAGACTCCATCAAGCGACATCTAAGGGGCGTTTTGTTTCATTTATTATAGTCGTCGTTAGTCGTCGATAGTTACATCCTGCCAATAACGTTACCAGCAACACGTTTGTGCGCTGTTGACTTGCTTCTGATTGTCCCTGGCTTCAAAGTCGCAATCGCTTGCTTTCCAGCTGGAATGTGAAGCTGTTGAGGGGTGGGCCCGTGGCCACGTACGTCACGTGCCACAGCCACGTCACATGCCAGCCTAAGCGCCCAGCCTAGAGGCATTACCCTCTCGCCCTTATACCCAAGGCCTCCCCTTCTAGAAACACATTACTAATTACACTAATTACTTCAGTTCAGGACCTCTTGCCTAGAGGCCTCACAAATTATAAGCCCAACTCGTATTTTTACCCAAAATACGAGAGCCTCATTTATTTTACCCCTCTCCAACTATCTACAACTTCGAACGTAACAGTCCCACCCACATTTTCATACTAGGCTGATCACATAATAGTAACAGTCTACAAACATCAATCGCACGCTATATAATACTACAATCCTTTAAATTATAATAGCTAATACTTCTAATTATAGAATAATTACTTCATTAATCCTAAAGCTTAAAAGTGAATTAAACTAGTTATTATAACTAGTATTAATTAATACTATATTTAGAATAAATAAGATTAAAAAGTATATTAATACTAATATACCTAAACTACTTACTAAAAGCCCTATATATATATTATAGGAGAATAATAAAGATATTACTTATAACCTTTTTATATTATTATATAATATACTAATCAATAAACTACTTAACACTAAATAATAAAATAATAGCAACTTTTATATACTTATAAAAACACTAGAGAAATATATCCCTAAAATCTCTAAAGATACTATTAATACCCTTATTAACAAATTTACTAAAAATAATACCTATAACTATAAAACTCTTCACAATACCCTCAAACATATATAATACTTATATACTTACATCATAAACCTCTGTAGCTAGAATACTAATTATTTCTAAATTATTATACTCCTTAATTACTTTAAGTTAAAGTTACCTAATACTTATAAATACTATACTAATAATAACAAAAAATCTATATAAATTAATATTATTAAAACTATCTATACCTTTACTTAAAATAAAAAATAAAAAATAAATTTTACTTTATACTATAAAATAACTACTACTAGAAGTACTACATCTAGTACTACTCTAGCTAAAAAAAAGAAGGAGAATATTTTTATTATAAAAAAAACTATTTAGCTTTAAAATACTAAACTACCTATTTAAACCTAATCCCTACTAATTATAAATTTCATAATTAACTTATAATATATACCGTAAAACATATATATAGCAAAAACTATATTAAAATATTAACTTCTATTTTATCCTTATTAATATTTATTAAAAGCACCATAAGTATTATTAGTAGTTCTACTATTAGAAGCTTTACTATTTAGAAGCTATTAATAATACTTAAAGTAGTAAATACTATAGTTAATAATAAAACTATTATAAGCTTAGATATTATAATTAACTTAAGTTGCTCTAACTTAGTTTTTAACAACCTTGTATTTTTTATATTATATAATATTTATAATAATTTTTAACTTTTTACTACTACTAATAGAAAATTAGTAAAACTAGAAAGTATAAGTATTATTTATTTTTAAATAGAAGATCCTACTAATCCTTCTAAGACTATTAATTAAACTATTAAAAAAATTAAATATAGCTTTCTAAACCCTACTAACTTACTTAATTTAAATAGATTTTAATAAAACTATATTAAGTATAATTATTATACTACAAACCTTATTAATATTTAATCTTATTAAAACCTTACTAAAATCTACTAAGTAAGTAATATCTATATTATTAATACTTCTAATAGTACTACTATTCCTATTAATACTACTCTTAGTCTAATTAGAGTAAAAATAAAAGCTTCCCTTATACTTAAGATAATATATTAATACTTTATCTATATATATCTATTATAAATTATTGAAACTTACTACTATATAAATATATAATTTACTTAGGAGGAGATTAATTCTTTTTACTATAAGATATATTATTTTACTAAATTAATAGAAATTATTAGCTATAATATTTTTCTCCTTCTTATTTAAATAAGTAAAGAGATTTATTTCAACTTTATTAAAATTAAACTATTATTAATAATAAGTAAGAAATATACCTTTTATTTTCTTAATCACTATAATAGTTACTACTAACTTATCTTACTTAATACTTATTATTACAATATTATATTTAAAATTATTAAGAAGTTTAATAATACTTTTACTAATATAACTATATTAACTATAAAATTATAAGTTTATAATAATACTCTAAAGCTTAAGAAAATACTTAGAAACCCCTACTTTATAAGTACTTAACTTAACGCTACTACTACTTATATACTATTAATAAATAGAATAATTAAACATACTAGCTAGATTATTATTAAAATAGCCCGTACTATACTTATTAATAATAATCTACTTAAGGAGTTCTAGGATTATACTTTTAATATTATTATTTAGATTTTTAACTTCTTACTATAAGTTAATAAAGGAAAACTCAGCCTTTATAAGATTATAATGAGAGAATTAAATTTAGCTAAAAATCGTAAGTTCCTATATATTAAATATATCTATATACTTAGATATATTACTTATATTTATAAAAAAAGAAGTAAGTACTTTCCTTATATTACTAAAATAGAAGTATATATTATAAAAAGCTTTCTTATTAGCTATAACTCCTTATATAACTATATCTATTATATTTATATTTCTAATACAAAAAAAGTTCTTTATTACTATAATGTTTACTTTTATAAAAATTCTAGTAAAATTATTTTATACTTTTTTAATAATTATACTAAACTTAGTAATATTAATTATAATATTCTATTTAATAAACCTAACCTATAAATCTAATACTTTAATTAGGTTTTAAATTAAAATACTACTACTATAGAAAATTCCTTACTAAAAGAGAAAAAAATTATTTTAAAAATATATTAAATTAATAAAGTTTATACTATAGAGTATATAACTCTACCGCTAGAAAGCTTACTTCTTCCTATTATTACTATTTAACTAAAACCTATTAATATTATAAATAATAAAAGAGATAATAATTTTATAAATACTATTTAGAAATAAGAGTTAGATTACTTTAATCTAAATTCTAATCTACTAATAATAAAGCTAACTAATATTCCCCTTATTTCTATTTTAAGATATCTTTATTATATTATTATAATAAAGCTATTAAACTACTATTGAGAAGTCTATAGTTTTTATCTTTATAATAAAAAAGCTTATCTTACTACTAATATTTATATTAATCTAGATATTCTAATTACTATTATTCTTCTTATTATTATAGTATTATTAAAAATTCTTCTTCTAAGTTATTTTATTTCTTATATTATTAAAGAAGTAAAAGAAAGTCCTTTTTGGCTTTCTTACTAGAAGCCTATATATAATACTAAAATTAACTAATTAGTTACTAAGGAGACTTTCTATATTATTAACAAACTTTTTAATACTAAAATCCTTCTAAATATATAGATTTTTAATATTAAAACTAATATTTTAAATAATATTATAAGATTTAAAACTTAATAAGTAGTTTATAGTAATTATAAGAAAGGTACCTAGTTATCTTAAGAAGTTTATATTACTATAGTAATTACTATTATTATATACTTCTTCTTTACTATTATTATATTCCGCTATTTTTTATATAAGATATATGACTTTAATACTACTTTCCTTATTATTCTAGTACTATAAAGTATTCGAGTCTATATTTATTAACCTATAAGTTATACTAATAGTATAAATAGAATATAGTTATTCTATAAAATTCTATATAGTTTTTATAAAAGCTTTTTTTAGTAGTTCTAACTTATTATAGTCAAAATAAAGAAGATTAGTTTTATACCTATTAAAAAAGAGATTTACTTTTTTATTAATAAGAATCTTAATATTTATATACTTATATATATTAATAATAATATTATAACTACTCTTATACTTAAAGTTATAAAGAAGGTTTATAAGATACTTATAGCTATATATTTTCTTAAGGATTTTAATATTACTATTTAGTTTTTAGGATTTTAAATCTATTATAGTATTATAAAGATCTTCTTATCCTAATATAAGTATATTAACTCTATTCTATACTATTTTAGTTATTATAAATTTTATATTATTAAGACCCCTCTATTTACTAATAAGAACTTTCTAATTATATAGTTAAAAAATAAATATAATAATTAATCTTACTAATACTATATAGAACAAACTAGCTACCTTAACTAATTAGCTACTAATACTTAACTAGATATTACTTATATTATAAATAAATTATACTAAATAAATACTAGCCTTTTTCTTACTTATTAATATACTATTAAATACTTCTTTTAATATCTTATTAGTACTACTAGTTATAGTATTATATTTAGAGGAATAAATCTTATGATAGATCTAAGTTTCTATACTATAGTAAATACTATTTTTACTAATAATAAACTATTATATATATCGACTAATAGCTATATTATCTATTTTACTAAATCGCCTATTATTTAGAAGTCTAAAAAATAGATAATTATTATTTTAAATTCTATAGAAATAGAGTTTATTAACCTTATACCTACTAGTATATCCTTTAAATAAATTTAACAATATATTAAGTAGCTACTAGATTAATAGATTACCATACCTATAATTTTCTTTACTAATAGTATTAATATTTTAATTAATATTATAAACTTTTTAAATAAAGTATACATATAGAATATCAATATTTAGTATAAATAGATTATTTAGGAGGTTAATAATAATAATATAATTATTTTATATTTTATTAAGAATACTAATATAACTACTAATAGTTTTACTAAAGCTCTAAATACTATTAAATATAAGGATTTTATTAGATTACTAGGAATAATAAATAGTTTGGATTAAAAATTATTTCTATAGGGATTATTAGTAATTAGATCAATTAGTATTTAATTAAATAGTATTAATACTATTAATCCTAAAAATATCCTATTTTTAAAAATTCTTTAGATTTAGAGTTTTTAGCTAAAAACTAGTATTTTAGAAGTTTTAAGCTAGTTTTTCATATATTTAGCTAGTTATAGGCCTAGTTTGAGGGGGAGTATTGAGGGGTAGGCCTATAGTTATATATATTACGTGCTATAGCTACGTCACATACCAGCCTAGGTGCCCAGCCTAGAGGTATTACCCTCTCACCCTTATACCCAAGGCCTCCCCTTCTAGAGACACATTACTAATTATACTAATTGCTTCAGTTCAGGACCTCTTGCCCAGAGGCCTCACAGAAGCAGTATGGGAATCTTGGTGGTGTTGGAGGTATATAAACGATCTTGAAAGCAAGCGGATGAGCTTCATGAAGACGGATTCTATCGGCTTGCGGCAGCTTGTGATTCAGTTCCCGCCCCCGGCGCGAATGGAATCAGTCCACGTCCTGCCTTGGCCTACACCTTTGTCCCCGTGAAGTACATGTCGTCTTTTTTCGTCCTCCGTCGTCATCCATACAGTATTCCGCGGACATACGATCCTCGCCCTTGACACGCGATTCTATGGGCCAATACAAAGAATAAAGCTCGTGTCCAGACGTCCAGATTCATAAGACTTCGCCATGACGGCATGTCTCTGCAGTCCGGGGGAAAGGGAGGGCAGCGAGAATTCGCATTCTTATATAGCCTTATAGCACAGCTTGTGGGGCCGGACCGTTGGAACAGCTCCGCCGTCAAAAGAGTTCTCTTGGTCGCAGTAAGCCCTGTATATGGTTGGGATTCTAGCTCGAAAGACGCGGATCACAGTGATGCTGTTTTGATACCTGGTGCGGGACACATTACCTGCTACCTAGAGGATGCTCCTGAAGCGCGGCGTTTGGCATACCTCTTCTTACCCCGCAGCGCGGACGAAGCATGGTCCCTGGTAAACATGGCCCCAAGACCATACTCGTGTTCGCGGCAAGGCCTTCAAGTATTTTGTTGTTTCCGAAACGTGACACAACCGATATGGGGCTTTACTATGCAATGTAATGTCAAGTCTCCTGCCATCCATACGGGGGCATTGACGAGGCAACGCTATTTCAGTAACTAATACAGCAGAGCATATCCTCTTCACGTCACTTCGTGCTGGACTTCACCAACACCATACCTGAGCAATGGTCCGTACAGTCATTGTCCAGCAACGAGACTAGCTCCCACAGCCTGTCGTCTAAGTGACTAAACACAAGTTGAAGAAAGGAGTGGACACTTGGTTCGAGTATAAGAGCAGATGAGCGCGTAGCAGAGTCTTCTGATTTGACAAACAGAGCTTGTACGGCCATTCTTAAAGGGAGATGTGGATGATGGCCATTGGGAGATATTCTTTGACACTACTTAGTTGCATTTCTGCGCCCATTTCGAGTCCAAAAAAGTGTTTATCTGTCGGTATTCACCAACGTCTTTGCTAGTGTGTTCGGCAATTGACAGATGTGGTCGGTCTCGTGTTTCGACAAGTCACTCGGAACAATTCCTTTGACTAGGTACTCTCGCATCACTTCACCGACAACATCCTTGAAGTAAAGCTGGTCTGGGGGTTTCTCCAGACAAAACAGGGCAAGTATGCTTTTAGTGTTATCGGCGACTGCCTGCTTTTCGCCTTGACCTTTCACGGACAGACCGTCTCGTCATGTCTGGTATGGCCACCCCGACTACAGGATGTGGGAGAAGCCTGTCATCGCGTGTTCGGCATGTGTAATCGCAAAAAGTCCTAGACTAAAATGACAGACGGCGGATAGTGATAACTTTTATGCATTTCATCTGGTCATTTCAAGGTCGTGAAGGCAGTTCACGTGCTATTCCTTGGGACGCTTAAAGGCCTGCGCGGGCGATGAAGTTGCCTATCGTCATCAAGATGAGATCGAGCCCTTTAGCGTTTCATCTACGGCATACATGATTTTTCATACCTGACTTGTTTGGTGAGGTAGATGGGGACGGAAAGAAGGCAGCGGTTGACCGCTGTCAAGAATGAAGGTCTCGCTGTTTGGTTCTAGGCTTTGATTTGATAGTCCTACCGCTTCTAAGTAAAGGAGAGGGCTTGAGCCAGTTGAGAAGATTGCATAGTCCTTTACCGACTCCAAGGTGTGAGACTGTCAGTCTGACACCTCGCTTTGATATTGGTCTGTGGAAGCGAACAAGACAGACTTTCTTCACTCGATGACGAACTCCTGGAAGTTCTAACGCCGACACATACATGTCGAGCAAGCTATTGCACACTATTGGAAAAGAAGCACAATTAGCATTGGTGGTTGAACAGGACAACCGTCTTCAATCTTTGCACGTAGACGTCCTTTCATCCGCCATTTTCATACCCTCCTGAAGCAAATATGGCAGTCAATTTCGCAACTCTAGAACAACCATTCACCAGATATCCAAAACCAAGACGACGGTCTTCATCCCCAAGCTTCATCCTCGGCAGCAACACCCCAAACCGCCTCCCCGAAAGAGTCATCCACTGAACACGTACCTCTCTGACAGCCTCACCTCCTGAGGCCAACTTCCATGACCCATACCATCCTTCCACACTCTTCCAGGTTTCCCAACCAGCATCGTGACTAATCTCATCGAGTCTACGGGACCATCGGGAGTCAAGTCCGAGTCCAGAACTAGGCCTAAGACCTTTGACTCACTCACTCGCCCCCCTTGCCTTCAACATCGTGACGCCCACCATCCTTTTACATACCTGATCTCGGATGGACACAGCATCACCCGGAGAGAAAATTCTTACATTCCCATGTGACACGCGTTCAAGTCCCGCCACCAAGCAAGGCCTTACCTCCACCCCCCGACGAGGTCGACAGCCTCTCGGCTTACACGTGCGTCACCTCAGATTCTCCCATCTCTCTCACCTTCCAATATATTCTTGCCGAAACAACGCCATGGTAGATTGTTTCCGAGCGCTTAGGACGAGTCCACCTTGCTGCCTACACGACGAACCCACGCGTACCTCCCGGCCGCCCGGGTCGTAAAGATGACGAGCAGGCAGCCTCGCACCTGACCTAACTCTCATTCTCTCTCTCTCTCTCTCATTCTCCACTTCGGAAAACTCTCTCTTCGCTAAAGCATCAGATTCCCAAGGTCCCGCTCGAGTCTGCTGCTTGATAGCCGGTGTCGGACCAAGTGGCATTGCTCGTCTGCCTTGCAACCTGTCTCGGACACCCAGCCAACATGCCAAACTTCCAGCCTCATGCGCCTTTAACCCGCGCAGCCCGCCGAAGGACATCCAATCTGCGTCCGAGAAGATGGCACAAAAAAGGCACACATAGCCTGCCGTGGCCACCCTCTCAACGACAATCTGACCTGCTGCATGTATACATACTCACTGTTGATCTCGGTGTCGAAACCACACACGCAATCCAAGTCTCTCCAGGGGAACCAGACAAACAAAAGCCACGGCTTATCGTTCCGATCAAAATGATCCATAATCAAATCTGCCTCCGTCCCAGCCTCAGTGACATTACGCGGTGCGCACTTCATTAGAATCATACGTCATGTTTTGCGGCGCCCATCACGTAAAACTCAGCCACATTGTTTGTTGCGTCGTCGGCGGCAAGGAAAACAGCGATACCGACAAACTGCGCCCGTTTCCGCCCGCACCCACGAATCGTGCACTTTATGAAATGCTGTCCCTTTAATTAGACGCGCGGAAGACCCTGGAAATCTCTAGGATTGCGTGCCACACAAGTACACAGCATTGCGTAGTCACACAGTAAAACTGCCTCGGTAAACACAAAAAAGGCATTGGGAACCCCTGAACTGAGTCGTGCAAGCGCAGCGACAAGTTAATCTGTGTGGACATGGCCGAACCGAACAGCTGGTCACGCGCATGGCTCGAAAGCGGGAACTGTTGCGTCTAATACCCACTGGGGACCGACGACCCCCATTTCGTCCCCAAGGCGACAAAGTTGAAGATTGAGTGCATCTTCGGGGTTATCATCACCCCAGATAACGATGCGCGGATATCCGTACGGTACTGTTGCGAAGTAGATGACGCAGTACGAGACGGGCGGTATCGTGACCGGCGGCGACTTTCGCAGCACCTCGGCAAGTGCAAAGGAGTCCACTTCTTCACGCCCGGCATCTCGCCGAAATTGGTTTCACCGTCGCGTCGCGCCGTCTACGTGGGACATTGCGTGCATGCTGCCAGCCTGGGCGTGTTCAGCGCAGCGTCAATGACGGCGTGAATCTTCGCGTACAACTGCCACGCCGAGATTCGCTGTGGTCACGATGTTGGTTCCCGCCGAGGGGTACCCAAAGTCGGCATCTGTTTAGGTGACGTTTGTGGCACTACGGGACTTTGGTCGGGCGGCCGGCTGTCCCAAAACAAAACCCATCAATTGTATCGTGACGTTGAGTATGTTCGTCAGCATGTCAGCCCGTCAGCCGCCAGCCTGGGGGCGGTAAGCGGGTACAATCTTGGAGATGAGATGAGATGAGATTCACGCCGAGGACTCCTGCAAGGCTACCGTCGGTTGCCTGAGCGTGAAGACCTGAACGAAATGGAGGCTGGTTCGATGCCATCGCTGCGAAACCCGAAGCGACCAACCACGCCGACGATGTCCCTCTTGTTTCCTTGGTGATGTAGTGGCCTTCGGCGGCCCTACTGCGTACGGCTCCACGGGATAATCAGCAAAGAGCAAGGGTGGCAAGGAGTTCGCAGGCGGGTCATCCATCGATGACACCCAAACCCTGTTGCTGCCTGCGCCAGGATTCGGAAGAAAATGGTGAGCGCAAGAGGGTCCCCAGGACCTTGGTGATCCTTTGACTGTCGGAAGTGGGCGAGGCCGGTCACCAGGAATAGAAGGGGATCCATCAGCGCAGAAGAATGATTCGCCGTCCGAGCCGCCAACAGCCCCCATGGGCCATAGCCCATGCAGGTCTCATGAGCGCCGCCCAGAATGACATCTGGTGGCCCCTTTGGTGGCTCATGTCCGTCCTGCCGGAAGGGCCTCCGTCCAAACATGACCATGTGTGTTCACGACGCTCGTCCCTCTCCGAATTCCGAGTTTTGGTGAATGCGATCCAGAGCTGGGTAGTCAGTCACATGGCGACGTCGCTGCCAAGGCCTCTCGACCTTTCGGCTCTCTCCTAGCAGCCGTGAAGACCTTGGCTGACCGCGACGACACTTTCTCGGAACCGGATGGGCTGGGTGGACAAACACGCTAGCAAGACTCAAGCTGATTGCCATAGGCCGTATGACAGCTTGCGCTTCGTCGCGGCAAAGATTACACACGTACTGCACTTGGGCGACCGACGCTTCCGGAGTGGCGGCTGGCCGTCAACTCCAGCTTGGCACACGGTCGATTCTTGGGGTCTGTCTTTAGCTGGGCGCGATCAAGAGCACAAAAAGTCGCCGTGCTCGTCAGAATAAGTCGGACGGGGGCGAAATGAAGAGGCAATTCGCCGTCCCGCCACCAAGTTGTCCATCCCAACGTCACGGACGGCAGTTTATTCGCCTTGCCAATAAGACGACGATGGGCACAATCACCCGTCTCCTACATCTCTGGCCCAAGGAGAAAACACATCCCCCGCAGCCGATGATTTCAGATGGAGGGTCCATCCACGAATGAGAACCCGTCGATTTGACAGCCAATATTACCACCGATTCACCCTGACGGAAGATGATCAGACACCCGGCGGCGATGCTTCTCCACCAAAGTCTGAGAGTCGTAGAGTCGTCTTGGTGCGTCGGTGGCAGAGATGTCAAACCTGCCGCAATCGTAGAGTCGACAACTTCTTGCATCTGTGGAACAGGCATAGTTGTGTCTGTGGACTCTTGAGTGCCACAGGTCGCCTCAGTAATTACATCAGCTCACGGGAAATTCGAGGCGCTCTCAGGAGCATATCTTCTTTTAGTCATGCTACTCTCCCTTGCTCGCTCAGTTAGACAGACTCTCAGGCGCTGCTGAAACCGAGTTCTGCCGTGAGGGGTGTCATCGTCCCTGGAAGAGAACGATCTTCTCGAAGCCTGCCTTTTTGGACCGTTCGAGGCCTCTGATTGGTCTGGGGCTGCCGACGCTCGCCAGTAGACTGTCAAATATTGTCTCGGCTGTGCCTGTGGTGTGTCGCACTTTACGCTATTGTGTTCGTATTGGAAGAAATTTTCTTCATGCCTAGCAGCCAACTCGTTTGGCCTTGGAACTTTGTACACGACGGATTTGCGAATCGCTTTCGCATTTCATCATATTTCATGCTAAATCAGCAAGCTGAGTCGTTTGCTTCAGCCGCGCGGTGCGGTAAGCTGCGGACGCGGCATCTTCAGCAAACCCGTTGGCGCGTATGGCCGTTATTCGAATGGTTGGGCCTCCATACTCCCCAGCGCTGTCTGGCACGGACTTGCAGTATGTTTAATTACTCATCATGTATTTCCGAGTGACGATACAATAATACGATGCCAGATAACCCCCAAAAGCGCGTCCAGGGGGACATCCAGACTCTGGTTTTGCATGATTTTGATCGCCTTGTCGCCGGCGTCCGTTCAGGGCCAGTGGCACTCACCCCCACAGCCTGAGGAAGACCAAAGATCCCGGTCTGGTGAGTTGACTCATCGCGGTGCCCTGCCAGCTACAGCATCTGCCACCCATTGGGCCATGCCATGGCCAGCGTGAATCAGGCTAGAATCCACTAGCCGCAAGATGGATGATTTCGTAGGTCATCTATTGGCACAGGATGCCACCATGTCGTAGGTCATGCTTCGTGCTCCCCTGAACTCGTTCGAGAAAGCACCTTTCCACGCGGACCGACTCATTGGGCGTATCAAACGTTGCAGCCCAAGGCGAAATATGAGCGTCAGCTGACAGCAAACTGTCCGCTTTGTCTATAACCTTTTCCAGGTGATGTTATCTGGCCCAATCATGGTCTGAGTATATCGATTTGCAAGTGAAGGTCACGCTGGTCAACAAACATCTGCCGCGGAGCGGAGCGGGGAACAATGCGTGCGACGGGGCGAACTGGACGGTTGAAGCTGCGCGCTCTCAACTTATATGCACTGATGCCTGTGAACAAACCAGGTTGACACCAGATGACGGCATCTTGTTGCGGGAGCAAACCCCTCCATCTCGCGTTGGCCAACCTTGATGCCCATCAAGGCTCAGTACACGTGTAGGCAGCCACTTGGCTTCTAGAATTTTCGCGCCTCGTGAAGAATACACGGTGGAGAGAGGGGTCGCCCGTTCGTGATGGTGGCGAGCAAGGTTTCTGGCACAACCGAGCTTTGGCCATGCGGAAGTCGTTACCAGCTTAGCGATGAGGCCAGCATAATAGACAGGTTCGGTACAAACCGGAATAAACGTCGTGCTGGCCAGGGGTCGAACTGGCGGTCGGCCTCATGCTCGCCCACTTTCGGTCGTGTCAGAGCACAAGAGCTGTACGGCAGGCGGGACACACTTGCACACGCAACCCGTGTATCAAACTCGACCAGACTGTCCGCTTCGGGCCAATAGGAAGCCATTATCTGAGAACTGGAGCGGATGGGTGGTGGTCTAGCAGTGATTGTCCGCATGTCTCTCGTCAGCTTTATGCATTAATACATGGTGGCGAGGGAGGACGCTCCCTGCTCCTTTACTGCTGTTCTCCAAGGTATCTCGCCAGAAGTGCTACCGAAACAACACGGATTCTGCTGTTTGATAATTCCATGTTGTTTGATATCGAGCTCCTGGCAAGACAAAGACGTCGCAAGTGGATATGGTGTTGTGCTGCTGTGCTGCAGGCTTTGTGCGCGGCGCGTTCCAACATGATTGCCCTCTTGAGATGTATCAGAGTTGCTGCCTTGCATTTTTGGAGGTCTAAATGCGGCTGGAGTTATAGCACACTGAGGAGCAAGATGATCTCGTTCATCGAGATGGCCCTACCTGGGATTCGGCGGAGCTGAGGCCCTCTTGCGAGCCTGCGCTGCCAGGAACTCTACTACCCACTCGATGATGATGATGATGATGATGCAGCGCACCAGAGGAGGAGACAGGCACTTTCTCAGCGACGGGATCCTCGGGTCGGTGGTGGGAGGACGCATCCATACCGAGATGAAGGATTACTGAGCGACGGCTCCTATGTACAGTAACGATTTGTGTGGAGCAGGCGCGAGGCAATACGGGAGTACTACGTAGTACGTACGAATACGTGCTGCGTAAAGGGTAACCGGCAGCAGACACTGACGGACCCCAAGATGTCCACACCACGACAGTACCTTAACAGTATGTTTGGTTTTGATGGTCAGTAATCACGCACAATCGACAGTACAAGTACTCCGTATAAAGTGAAATGCTGACAAAGACCTGGAGTAAGCCTCGAAGGGGCGGAAAGTCTGGCGGGACGCCACTTTGCCATAGTCTTCAAGCGCGTGATCCCATCGCATCTGCCAGCAGCAGATCGGACTTCCACATGGTCGATTCGCCATCTCAAAAGCCCATCCGGATATCCAGTGCTCCAGCAGTGAGTCGAGCGGAGTCGTTGCGGATTTCAAGGGGTGCTTTCGGCGTTTCGGAGGGTGGTGATCCACATGAGCGGAAGGCCGCCTTCACCGAAGGGGTCCCAGCCCCTAAATCGTACTGCTACTCGTACATAGTGATCCAGCCCAGCCTAGCAGTGAGGTAAATTAGCAAGTCGGCCAGTTCAACAGGGTTCTCGACATGCTGTTGGCACTGCAGTCAGTCCCATGCCGATGATGCCAGCGCCAGCCCCGTCAAGTCTGCCCGTATGCCTTGGAGCAGCAGCTAGCCATTGGAAACTCAGATGTGACCTCACCGCCCACTGCCCAAGACGGAAGACGAGGTTCCCAGGAGCTCTGGGCCCACTCAGTAACCAGCACGACCGGGAACCCGAGACTTGGCCAATCGTTACTTCAATGAGGAGTCGATGCTGTACGTACTGCGTACAAGTATTGAGTAGTACGGATACGCACACTAACATTCGACCTCGGCAGGGTCGTCGGCTCTCTAGCATGATCCGTCGTCCGAGGTTTGCGAAATGGCAGTGATATCACGGGGGTCGCGACGATGGGGCAAGCTCGATGACATACAGACTGGCATCTTCGATACCTGCCTGCCCAAGCTGCCGTCCTGTACTGACAAGCTGACGAACCGGTGGAGGGTAGAAAGCCAAGTCTGAGGACGGCTCAGTCTGAGCATCGAGATTTATCCGCGGGCCATTGCATCGATAGCAGTGGTGGTGCGAATAGGTGCAGTTACTTGGTAGCGTAGCGGCGTCTCTGGTAGGCGGTCCTCCACGCTCACCTAGTCAACAGTTACTTGAGGTAATCGCATGCGTCGCGGCTGGCTGGCTCAGGTATGGTGGCCCAAGCTTGTGTGGGTGGGTGTGATGGCATGATGGCGTCCCAAGGAATGCGTGTTGAGAAAGGGGGGAAGAAAAACTCGAAGTGAAGGCTGACTTGTTGTGGCCAGACATTGACTGAGGGATCAGGTGTTGTCGGTCGATTCGTGTCAATAAACTCTTGTCCTCGAGCAACTGTAGTTGTGGTGCCCCAAGAAGCTCGCCAAAGCAAATGAGACGCATGCTGATGGCCGAGCCCGTGATACCCTCATCGGCGCATGCTCCTTCCTGAAAGGGGAAACACCAGTTGCTTCATCCAAGAGATGCCAAGAGCAACGCACCGCACGGCAGCAGAGAGCTCGCTGCGAACCGTATCCCTGACTACTTGTTGCTATAATAAACCAGCACAATAATTTGTGAAGGGAGCCTGGATGAGTTGTTCGAGGGTGGACAGAGAGGGTGGACGGAAGCGATAGTTGGGCGCGCGACAATGGGATGCGTTCGAAGGCTGGGAAGCAATTGCGGTGGCGGAGGTGCACAAACGATGACTGTTTTTTACCCCCTCTTCCTCCCCTCTTGCTGTACTTCCTCTTTCCCTCCAACGACTCTCTGACTCTTGACTCTCTGGCCTGTTCCGTACCCACCTGGCCGCTCTCGTCACAGACTGGGGTATGATTGGCTTTGAGACATCGACGCTATCCTAATTAGCACTAGCATGCCAAGTCTAAAAGACAGTCCAACCAGTCGAGTTCGGCGACAGCACACCTTCTCTTACAGAAGCCATCCTTTGTAACTTTTGGGAAACTACAATTGCTGATGCCGATGCTGATGCCATGCCATGCTTTGCTTTGCTTTGCTGTTTGACATGGCTGCCCAGCCCCAAGCCGCAGGGCAGAAACTGACCGAGCTGCGGAAAGTAGATGAATGGACGTGTTCAAGCATGCAAGGAAGGATAGCGAAAGCCGGGCTTTGAACACCGCTAGAGAAGAGAGAGGCACGGATGGGAATGGGAGGCGGCAACGATACCTCATGGGCAGCGATATGGTATGAATACATGGAGACCCAAAGGCAAGAGGTCGCGCATGGAAACACAGAGGAGGGGAAACTTAAAGAGACATGTGGCAAGTGGAGTCGAGGGATGATGCAGCTTGCAGGACGTGTGAGAGCGAGTACGCAAGCAAGGAAGCAAGCAGGGCATTCGAGCTTGAAGTGGGAGAGTGAGGGCAATTACGGTCGAGAAAACACAGCCAAAGGGAGGGGAGACAGACTCGATGAAAGGCAGCAATGAGATGGATAGAGGTGCATGGTACGTGCAGAATACAGAGCACACTGTATCCGTACGTGTGTACCTTTCTCTGGCTGGCTGCCCCTCAACCACAGAAAGACCCACTCTGCAGCCACAGAGAGTCCAATCAGAATGCGGACGAAGAAAAGACAGAGTACGTGTGCTGAGACTCGCTCACTGGTCACTGAGTACATTGTATCCGGCTGTATCCCCTTGCACCTCTTGCGGGAGCGATAGAGAAAGAAAAACATGTGGCACTTACTTGGGCGGATGCTGCGATCGTCTTACCGCGACATACTGGCCACAATTCTGGACCAAGACGAACGTCAAATTGCAGCACAATGACAAGAGAAAGGCACAGTACCTCAGGTCAGTAATTACCATCGCTGCCCCAGGAAAGCGGTGTAGGGCAACCGGCAGTGGCAGGAGTGGCAGCTGCAGTGGCGGTGGCAGTGGCAGTGGCAGTGGTTACAGTGACAGAGCAGAGACAGACGAGAATCTCTGGGCCGTCTTCTGGGTACGCCGTCTGAAGGCAGGCACCGAAGGTACCAAACCATGTACCTTAGCTGCTGGGCCTTACCTTAGCTACCGCGTCTTCGTCTTCCCGGCGCTGGTGCCAGCGTCAGGTCTCCAGGCATTCAAAACTATCGCCGCGCCCACATCGCCGTGCACTCGTGTCCTCCTCCCTTCCCTCTCTTGCTCTATCGAACAAACGCCGTTGCAATGTTCGATTCCAAGGTCTAAACCAGTACGACAGCGACTCTCCGAAGTCTGCTAGACGTGCCTCTTCTCAGATTTATCTGGGAAAGAGACTCTAGACCAACTCTCCGCTTATTCCTTTGTATCTTTTTTGCTTTATGATTTTCGCAATCATCTCCTCGAACTACTCCTCTCTACGCGCCTCCGTGTCTTAATTGCCGGGTTACTCTTTTGTTGCGCACTTGTCGCCATCAAGAGTCATCTCGGCCACCCGCTCGGTCACGTTACTCATCCCGCATCACCACCACCGACAACAACAGTACTCGACCTCTCTCACCCACCATAGGCTTGGTGTCATCGCAGCGGCATTCACTTGTTCCTTGCGACATACACCAATAAGTCTATCGTCGGATATTTTCCAGTTTCAGCTCAACGCCAGGCAAGCGGGCCTTCAACTCTCGAGCTGGGGTCATTCTGCATCGTACTGCAGTACTCATCGGCGCTCAACGCATCCTCTGCTGCCTTCTCTCTCACACACCTCTACCTGTTACTCATTCCTTGGCTCTTATTTCGTATACAAAAGATCGAGACAAAAAAAAACTACTAACAACGACTCCTCCGATACCCGGCGATCTACCCTTTTGTCATTTTACCCTTATACTCATTCTTTTTTTAATCACACCCACGACGCTTACGACTCATCCTGAGTTGATCATTCAGCTGACCCAGCACCTCCTTCGCCACACTCTCCGCAGCAGCACTACGCCAAGAGGCCCTCCCTAAGCTACCTGCCTAGGGATCGACTCTTAGCAGGGTAACTGCGCCGCCTTCTTTCTATCTCAAAGGTTAGTTTGTACACCGCACACCACTACAGCACGACACAGCGGTGGCAGCAGGCGACGCGGCACGACACGGCAGCAGCTCGGCAAAGCGCAGCGAAGCGACAGCATCCCCCCGGTGGCCAAGCGAAGCCAGAAGGCAGCAAGCGCGGCAAATCAGTATACACGCACTCACCCGCGTATACTCTGAACCCTGCTTGCGCTTACCTTGCCACTGGCTTTGCTTCTTTCTTCCACTGCTGCCATAGCTACAGCTACAGCTACAGCTACAGCCATCGTTATCGCACTGCTACCGCTACCGCTATCGTTGCTGCTTCTGCTGCCCAGTGACTTCCAGTCCCTCTTCTTTCCCCTTACCTTGCCTGCCCGAGCCACCCAGCGCGACCGATCACGCACGCCTGTCTGGACCACTCATACTCTGTCAATACCTAATGCCCATGCCCAACACCCCAGTACACCCTGGTCTGTCGGGCTTCCCCTAGGCTGCCACTGCCATTGCCGTTGCGCATGCCATTCTTCCCTTGTCCGCACGCGCCATCGCACTCTGAGCGTTTCCTTCGCTTTCCCCTGGCCCATTTGCCCCATCTTTTCCCTTCTGCTCCCCTTCTGCCTACCTGCCTATCTCTGCCTGCCACTTGGGACCACCTGCCCCGGCGGCAACGAGAATAACCAGGTTCACCCCCCCCTTCGCCACTCCCGACCCGAAAGAGTCATTCACCAGCCAGCTGGACCAGCCCAAAGGACTTGAGCCACCTCAAGGTGACCTCCGACTTCGTCACGCCAGCATGTCGCCCCTCTGAACACGTTCGAGATAGCACGCGCAAGGCAAAAAAAGAGTCACAGTCACATCTCCCCATCCCGCTAGGTTGGATATAACCTCACGGTTGCGCCACA
The DNA here is from genome assembly GCA_004366825.1 of Colletotrichum spinosum. Taxonomy (NCBI): domain Eukaryota; kingdom Fungi; phylum Ascomycota; class Sordariomycetes; order Glomerellales; family Glomerellaceae; genus Colletotrichum; species Colletotrichum spinosum. The sequence continues at coordinate 700,292 of QAPG01000056.1, read as the reverse complement.
CACCTTGATTGTACCTGCACATCTTTGCCTCGCCTCTCTTCACCTCTCCCCTCTACCTCTACTTTCCTTACCTTACCCTCTTCACTCCGACCTCGATTGCTTTCACTTACACATCCGCACCACCAATACCCACCCGCCCAGATCGTCGCATTCACACGCTTGACCAAATGGTGGCCTTTCAGTAGCTCACCGTTCAACCAGATACACGTCTCCATTAGAAGCATTTCACTCAACGATGCCTCTGATCCGAAACACGAAATCCACTCCAGTCGCCCGTCTCGCCTCGTCTTCCGGTCTAATCACTCGTGCAAAGTTGGCTTTTGGCTTCCACGTCTAGAAGCTGCCTTCCATATCTTCGACAAACTTTAGGACTTTTGAACAGCCTCTACATGCTGTTGCGAGGTTCACGTTATTGATACGGTGTCACGATTTGATTATACGAACCTCAGGGTTTACCCGGTTGACTTAGCCTGACGGCGACTGGAGGCTCCCTCCCCGACTCTCCAACGCCGATACCCCACACACACTTACACACCTTGTTTCCAAGATGAAGTTCGTCGAAGATGATTCGTCGGCTTTCATCAGCACTTACCGAAGCGACCCTTACAGCTCCTCGCTGGATTCATTGAGTTCCGCCTCCGGCTCTGTTTGGTCCGCCATCTCCTCCCAATCTTCAACCGCCACCTCTCCGAATAACACCTCCGACTCCGATTCCGCCGACTCGTACTGCTTGACACGGCCCACTGCCCGCAATGCTGCTGTCAAGTTTACGAGTCCTTGGACCAAACGATCCGTCCAGCAGGCTCCCCCCGTCGCCGCCGAGTTGAGACAGAATCCTAGACGGACTGTTGCCAGCACTGCCCGTTCCGGCGCGCCTCCCACCCTGGTTCGCCAGTCCGAGCGCAAGCTCAACTTTGTTGATACCCTCGTCGGTAAGCTGCTGCGCCAACAGCCACACAAACTCGAAACGTTTCCTGACACGTGCGCCTGCTAGATTCGTCTACTCAGATCGTCGAGGCTATATGGCCCCTTTCGTCGGTCAAGTGCCGCAAGGAGTCCGGTAACAAGCCAATTTTGCCGCTGCGTACCTTTATCCAGGAGACGCTTCGACGCTCGCGCACCAGCTACTCCACACTCCAGGTTGCGCTTTATTACCTGATTCTGATCAAGCCCCATGTGCCGAAGAATGACTTTACCATGGAGCAGCCCGACGATAAGCACGAGTGTCGCGCGCTGCAGTGTGGCCGTCGCATGTTCCTTGCCGCGCTGATTCTGGCTTCAAAGTATCTCCAGGACCGCAACTTCTCCGCGAGAGCGTGGAGCAAGATCTCGGGACTCGAAACTGCAGAGATAAATCAAAACGAGATTGCTTTCCTTCTTGCCGTCAACTGGAAGCTGCACATCACCGACGAGGTTTTCCAGAGGTGGACCGACATTGTTCTGATGTACACCCCTCCATCTCCCCCTGCGCCTGGAAGTTCGAACCAATGGTTCGAGCAGCAGAGCATCGGCTGGAAGAGGGTCATTCTTCAACTGAACCCTGGGCTGGACAATGTAGAGTGTCTTTTTCCTGCTGCCAAGGTGAACGCAACCAAGCAGCCTGTGGCCCAGATGCCTGCTCAGGATGCTCTGCCAAGGAGCGTTTCGTGCGGTCTGGGTTACGATTCGACGGAGCTCACTCCGACCCCTCGATCCTTCTTGACTCCTGCAATCATGGAGCCTACTCCGGCTACTGTATATACTCCTGGCCGATTCGCTCCCGCTCTTGGTCTCCTCCCTACTCCCCGGCTCACACCCCAATCAAGCGGATACAACACTCCTGCCGTGAGTGCCACGTCTGTCTTCGGTAAGGGAAACGCAATGGGTCTCGCCATGGCTCAAGCCTCATCCGTTAGCGCCGCTCAGTGCCTTGACCGCTGGCCCATTGCGAACAACACGTCGCCTCAGGGCTATTATTCTGTGCGTCGATCCTCTCTCGCCAACTCAGTCTCGACTGCGTCTTCTCCCGAATCGATGGTTTCTGATTCGTCGCGAACCTCACGCTCCTCCTCGATCTCATCTGCTTCGTCATTGGTTAGCGCGCCGGCCCCTCTAGGTGTCCAGGCGCGATTCCGGTCCGCGAAGCTGTGCAGTGAGAGGTCCAGCTTGAGACCGGCTGTCACCTCGGTTCCTGAAGACTACGACGACAACTGCATCACTTCGTCTCCCGAGTCCTACACCGGCCCGGTGGGCAGACTCGGTGAGATGTCGTTGGAGACCCCCTCGGGCCCGAGAGATTTGGAACTGTCGCATGATCCTGCCGGCGATGCCGCTCGCGCACTTCAAGAACTGCAAAATTATCGCACTGACAGCGTTACTCCGACGGGCTCCCTCAGCCGGAAGCGCGCTCGTGGTATCTCCGTTGTCGATAATTCCCTTCAGGAGAATGTCCGAGATATGCTCTCCGGAGGCTACAGTGGTAAACTGTGGTCTGAGTCGTTGATTCGCCCGAGAACTACCCAATATCCTGTGCCTGACAGAGGTTCTCAGCGGAAGCGCGTTTGCTGTGCAACGGAAGCCATTTCTGCCCACGAAGCCACCACCCTGCACTCGCTTGGCGGTCACCATGGGCCGGGCATGTGGGAGGGGATTCTCAACTAAACGACAAATTCTGCAAGCTCCCCGAGATATCCTGCGGGTCAAAACGTCAAGTCGAATTGACCTTGTTGTGCAATATCCTTTCCTTTGTAAGAACGACATTTACGCAGGCAACTTGGACGGAAGAGCTTCGACACTTCCTCGGCGATTCATCGAGTCAGCAGACATGCTTAGATGGCGCCCAGGACTGGCACGAAAAGCGTGGTAATCTTGCATGCACCAACGGTCTTTGCGATACGGGAGGTGGACGGCGAAGGGGTTTACGGCGGTTGTTTGCCGCACTTGCGTGTGTTTGTACGATCACCCGAAGAAAAGAGAAGCTGTTGCGTGTTTTGAATTTTTGGATGCTTTTTTTGCGTTGCGGAATAGGACAAGCCTAGACGGGGCGTCCAAAGGGACGGGGAAAGGGGTCTTGCGAGACAGATCGCCCGCCAGCAGAGCTTGGGATATTGTGACCTGGCGCTCGTCCGGGAGATCCGAAAGGGGCGACCGAGAAACGCGTACGACCAGACCACAACATCCCATCTCACAATGTATGCGGAGACAACGATGCAAGCTAAGGCTGTCGGCCACCACCAGGCAAAAGTCCACAAAGCTGGACTGAGAACACAAAGACTGGGAAACCATCAAGACGACGATTACGTCATCCTCGGAATGAAGAAGGAAAAAAGCACCTCAAGGAATTCTATGGTATACAGGACCCGTTACGTAAAAGCGATGAAGCTATATTCGAGAGATTGTAGCTAGCTTTCTTGGACCAAAGAAACAATATTGTTTTGCTCCGTCACTTGGCCTCCTTGAAAAATTGCTGGAAACAGCTGTGCGACTTAATGGGGTACAGTGCATGCGTATTGAGCCTCTTTGACGGCGTTGATGTATACGTTCGCTACAACGATTACGGACAGACGAATACCTACGCTGGCCTGGGTTAGGTTTCGGCGGTTGGGCGAAAAGGGGCATTCAATGGGGGGGATGAGCTGGCATCGCGACGGTCACATGGACTGGGTGAGTGGACTTCCACATCTGAACGGAGCCCGACGATGACGTGGGGTGACTTTCTTTTGGACGAGATACCTAATACGCGTTCCTTTTCCCTAGGTCCTGGACAGGATCCTGGGACAGCGGCGAGCATTTCCCGGGTTGAAGAGACACTCCGTCTTCGGACTTTGAAAAGGGCATGGCATCGTGGGTTGATTGTTGTAATGTGGAGTGGACGTTTGACGAAGGGGTGGTGAATGCGAGGGTGGGAAAACGCCGACTGGGGGGCGTGGTGCTTCGGCGATAAAGCGGCGAGAGGATGGAGTGAGTCACACACACCGCCATCGCACCACTACAGCACAACATGACACGACACCCAACGGCGCCCGAACCAGGATGATTTTTTTTTCCCTCTTGTCGATGTTCTACCATCCGGTCTTCTGTTTATGGGAGCAGTCGGGTTGTGGACGGTCTTATTGGCGTGTGTTATGCACATGGTCATTCACGCTAGATGAGGACGGAACACGTGAGGTGTTCACGATCGGGCACCGAGTGGAACCTATGGTTCTGGTGTAAGGCGCTGTGTAGGGGTGAGTATTCGGTGTTAAGGAGGTGGGCATTTTGCGATGGCTGGTTCCTTGGAGAGCGATTTTATTAAGAGCGGGATGGTGATGGATGCGTTGCTGGGGCGAAGGAGGGTTCGAGGGTGTCACTGAGTGGTGACGATGGGCTCGGGCAGCAAGTGCTACGAACCCGTGAGGTACGGAATGTCACGCTGGGTGTCAGTCACCTTGGCCGAAGATTCTTCGATTCGGTACCGTGCAGATGTTTATCTGGCAGTGCTCGTTGAAGAGGGAGTGAGTGGGAGGCCTTTTCACTAAGCAGTGATGCCTTGGGCGCGAATGAACATGGTATAGCGCGGCTGAGTGTTGGGAGGACTGATATGCAATCCCGCGAATGCCGCAAAGAAGTCTTCGGGGCTTGGACTGAGTGATACCTTGGTTGACGATGACACGCTCGCCGTGTTGCTCACATCGGTTTAGTGAGTTTTGCATACCGTCACGTGAGTACTACGAGACGTTTGTCCCTACTGATGGAACTCAGAGGCAACTAGTGAGATGTCTGATACGGCTCGCCGCTTTGGTGGGCATACGGATATGCGTCGGCGAGACGGGTTCGAGTCAGCGACGTTTCTAAGAGTCATGTTTTGCGAAGATGCTGAACCAGTGTCTGGCACGGAAGGTACCTCAGCGGAAGGTACCTCAGCGGAAGCGGGATGGGATCCGGGGATCCGGATGCTGGAGGCTGCCTTAGACCTTTGACACCAGCTGAGGTTAGGATGTCGTATCTCGGCACAGGCAAGGGAGCGCACCGTTGACCTCGAGCAGTACTTGCAAGTGCCGCTTCGATGATCGTCCTGCTGGGGTTGTATGGATGAAGAAAACAAGGAGACCGAGTTCCATACGTCCACCGTTCATCTCGCAATAGAGATGTCGTTGATGGCGATGGATTGTGTCATAGGATGTAACCTCCAACCTCTGGCACCACCTCATTCTGCATTTAATCCGTCGCTAAGACCGGAGCCTCTTACCCTTACATACTAACTACTATTTATTACCATATAATCAGCTATCCCCGGAATAGAGGATGAAGATCGAGTAACCTTTACGTGACTCTGCCCAAGGTCAACAACCGCATCTGACGGCCGGGTCGTCCCAGCAGTGATGGATATGCCACTCCAAGCGGCTTCTTTACCTCTTTCAGCCCCTCCACGCTTTGCCAAACCATTGGAAAAGGAGTGTTTAGCCACTCAGTCGCAAAACCCTTGCGTATCTCCCAGAGCACGGTTCAATAGTGACAATATGTTTGCGTTGAACTGAGAAGGAGGATTCCGTGTGCGAGATGAAGTCCTGGCTCGATAATGTCATCACAATACAGGCAAAACGTCCCACGCATTATACCCAGTGCTCAGAGAGGGCCTTTTCGTCGACAACCACCACACCTGACGGTCCGCCTCTTCGACCATGCCCAGTCACCCCTACTCCTTTTCGCCGTCGTTTGTGCTTGACCCTGTACCTCATCGAGGTTCATCCTAGTAACGAGATATTTTGCGCATCTTTACCGCCCATACTCCCATCGGATTCCAGTTGTCTAGGGAAGCTTGAGCTCGAACCACGGAAGTGGCTGGCGTGCTCTACGAGCATCGAAGATGGCGGTTGGGATGAATGTAGTGCCTTGGTGGGCCACACTTCACCATTGGACTTGGACATCCGCCTATTCGCAAAGGCGTGGCATGTATAGCATAAGGAAGAGCATCTGTATGACTGCTAGTATTGTAATACGGCATAAGAGGCACCGGGATTGCCGTCACGAAACTGTGCAACCATCTTATCCAACCTGGGTAGCTCTTAACGAATTTGCAGAACGTCATACAGCACAAAGAAGGAGATTCATAGTCGGCAGCAACAAAATATACATCCTCACTCCAGCTCCATGAAATCACCCTGAATGTTTCCGAGGGAGGAATACTAACGCGATCAAGGTCGATCGAGGATGGAGGCTGATTAGAATGCAAATATCGAGGCCACGTAGTTTACGGACCTTGCTATATATTCGACGACGAAGAAACGGGGAGGCAAGAACAACCAAGATAGTTTCACACATTCCGATATAAACTTCCCGCAGACTTCATTGCCTTTTGGGAAATGCGCCGAGTCGTGGGATTGCCACTCCATGGGCTCGGCACAGAGATCTTTGGAAACTTCAATCGTAGCCTATATGATTAATATACATTCTTAGCCGTCAGAGTAAGAAACTGTTCCACAATCCTGCAAGCTTGGGGTCGTTGCGATCGAGATTTGAGGCATTTCATGTGTCATTCCGCGAACGGTTCGTTGATCCACGCATGATTATTTGCAGCTCTTTTTGGCCGGAGAAGATGGGTTGGTTTGGTGGCTATGATTCTCCGTCTTGTATCTGTCGCTCTCTCGGATTGGTATGCCCCAATCCGGTTGAGGCGTCGGTCTGGCTGTATATCCTTGGCCGCGACCCTGCAGAGAGGCCTACTTAACCAGCAGTCTCAAGTTTAAATCCTATGACTTCAGGCTTTCGTCGATAGTTATCTCGCCGAGTATTCCCACATTCGACGAAGTCTCTCTGGCTCGCCTCCGCCCAGTGGATCTCAGTCGACATACATTCGAAAAAACATGAACGCTTTCCTGCAAATATCGTCGACCAGATAGACATTCATGGCAGCATCGAGTCACTCCACCGGGAAGAAAGAGAGGTATCAACAGCCTACTACAGCCACGCCGTGGCCCTTCTCCATCGTTCTGGATGTCGAGATGCCTCACCGGGAATTGAGATCCCATTGTCCGAATGGACCAGTTCTCGGTTCCCGCATAGATGGCGTTTTCTACACCCGCGTAAATATCAAAAGGCATTGACTGAACATGGCTCGCAATCGTTTTCACACGAATTCCCTTACCGAAGATCCAAATCATCATAGTCGTTAAAATGGTGTTGGAACGCTGCGATATACTCATTCATGGAACTTGTGCGAGTGCGGCGGCGGCGCCTAGGTATATCTCCTCAGCTAGCGTGGTGTCTAGTTCCGTTTAGAAGTTGTCATGGCCCTTCCGATTGCTTCTTCGCCATCCTTCATTTTCCCTCGGCGGACCTCGAGTATTCAGCCCCCGATACGACAGATCGGGAAGAAATGTACGGTTGCTGTGCACCGGGACCTGGGACGGCCCTTGGGTGACTTCGTCTCGAATCAAAGCGACACGGCATGCTGCAATCTTGAGGGAAAAGACACTCGCTTTCTCTTTTTGCATTTATATAGACGTTCTCGATAGTAGTCCCATCCACGGGGTGTGCGTCACACTATGGTATTAGGTGCAAATTATCAGTCAATCATCCTAATCGAATTGGTTCACAAATCATGCAATGCAACGGGCAAATACACGAGTACACGAGTCCACGAGTACCGCCAATTCTGGCTGTCGCAGATGTGTGGTATCATCGGAATGCCGCCGCCCATATGTAGGGACTATTTGCTCCAGTCTGTAGTGTTCCGGACGGCTGCTTCAACAGAGCCACATCAAGTCCAGATCCCAAATTTTCACCAAAGAAATTCACTTTCCATCATGCTTGCAGCCCGAAGTTCCAGCGCTGGCCAATGAGCACGAAGAAATGCATCACCGAGACATGAAGAACGTCTCTCCCAAATCGTTTTTTAGTGATTTCTTGGTTGCGGCACGAGTCCCACCGCGACCATTGAGTTCGGTGCGACGCGGTCGTACCGACTCAAACGCGACGTCAGGAGGTCGACTTCACGGCGGTAATAGGTGCTCATCCGCTTTTCAAGTTCGGTGAGTTCGTAAAGAGGTCCCGCGTTGCTGCGGGCCCTCAAGGTGATGAGGCGTTCCACCTTGGCGTGCTCCTCTTCGAGAATCTCGACAGGCCAGAGGGAGTCATGGTTTTCAAGAGCGCGCGAGGGGAAAAAGTCGTCCATGAGGAGGAGCATGTTGATGAGGCGGCCGTCGATGTTACCTGGGTTGCGATGTGTTACGGCGCTTTGGAGGCCCATTTTCAGAGTCTGACGACCGTTCAGTTTCTGCGCCTGGCGAATGTGCAGGGACAACTCACCTCCCAGTTCTGCGTTTCCGGCTGGATCCTCGCACCGCCTCGTCGCAGCCAGAATAGCAGTCTCTGCTGTTCGAGAGACCATGGACCGGTGATGAGGTGCTCGGGTATGGTGGTTTTGGGATGTACGTCAACGTAGAAGTCGAGGTTTGGCTTGGCACCACTGAGGTCATACTGGTGCCAGTCATACTCGAAGCATTCCTTTGAGTCGAAGTGGCCGAAACCGCCGACCCTGTCGTGTGTGATGTCCATGGCAGTGTGGAGGCTTGCGTCCTCGTGTTTCAAGCCGACATGCGTGTGAGAATACCACCTGTCACGGGCGAAGCGCCAGGCCCAGATCTGCCGAGCCTCAAAAATAATGTCCACGTTGATCCATGGGCTGGCCAGCACAGAAGACTATTTTTGCAGTCAGTAAATACTGAATCCTTGGCGTCCAAGACTGAACGACATACCTGGAGATTCGGGTCGCCTGGGAAGAGCTCCGGAAAATGATCGAGGCGCCTGGACGCTCTCGAGTCATCGGAGTTGCGACGTTTGAGGACCGTCTTAATCGTGCGCCTGTCCACGCCGAACCAACAATCCCATGTCGGGTGAAATGCGGAAATGAGAATATTGATAAGCGTTGATCGCCCAGAGAGCAGTTTCCCCATGCGCGGACTGCATCTCGGAAAGTCGAGATTCTCACTCAGGAGAAAGATGCGCTCCACGATCTCGAGCGGGACTTCGCGCTCAAAGTACGACACCTTCTTCCTCGCCTGGCGCGTTGCGAATTCCCCCGCATTGGCCCTTCGTCTCTTCTTGGTGGGCTCCTGGGCCGACGAAGAGGCAGATCTTCCCCGTTTGCCTCTGACCTTGATTGGGGTTAATTTCATGATCTGGCGGCGTCGGCTTGCCTTTTCTTGTTTTCTTTTTCTCCCCGTCCCCTGCCGAGAGGCGTGTGCTGAAGCACTTGTTAGTGTTGCGTTCTCATCCTTCTAGAAACATGCTAAGTCTTGGGGATGTGCCGAACTTTCTGAAGGAGGGGTACCGAAGGATAGCTCAAAAGACGGCCGAAGCTGAGGTAAGGATGGTGTAAATAAAAAAACCTTGAGCCCCGATATTAGTCTTGGATAACCCAAACCAAATCGGCCGGCAATCCAAGGACGCGTCAAGAGGAGCTGAACGTCGTCAGAGGAACGAGGGCGGTGCAATATCAAGAGAAGGGAACATTACACCGTCGCATTGCCCATCACGACGCCTCCCCACGGAAAACCTTCAACAGGGCCGTTGAAGAATCATCACCTAAGATGGAAGTTAAAGATTTCCATCCATGTGGACTTGGGCAGTACGTACCGTATCGTACAGTGTTCTGACAGTGTCAAGTGATGTCAGCGACGGTACGTGATCGTGTGGCCCGTGCACGTGGATTCAACGTTAAACTCTTTCGCCCAAAAAAAAAAAAAAAGGTGGTGAGCGGTGCAGAGCAGAGCCTGAGGCTGAGAGTCGTGAGAGGTCGTGTCGTAGCCAAATCCCATCTGATTGCAACATCGGCCAACGACCTGCGAAACATCTGCATAGCCACTTTGAAAGCTTTACTCGACCCAACAGAAACTGGGTGGTCACTGTGATGCCTCCGCCGATACGAAAACCGGTGCCCTCGACGACACTGCTACGATTCCTGCGATCGCAAACGGAGACGCCCTCGTTCTTCAGCCCGGGAAAGTATGCTGAGACCGCGATCCGGAGCTCAGCCCGGCCTGCCGTTCCGCATCAGCAGTGCTTCAAAAACAGAGTTGCAAGGACGGGAACAAGATCGACATCGACGACGTGCAGGCAGCCCCAGCTGTTTCGATCTACGCCTACGCCTTTGAGCTTAAGCACCCAATCTCGAGCATGTCGCAAACGCGGCGCTGCAGCCGTTGCATTCTTCAGCACAACTCCCACCAGACATGGCGCCTGCGATAACGACTCACCAAAACCGAGAACTTGGAAGGACAGGCTATGGGGTATGAAGACGAGGGGGGCTGCGAAGCCGCTGCAGCCCGACGATTTGCCTATTCGTGAGGAAGGAGAGGGTGGTTCCATGTTCAACAACCGCCGCGTCCTCACCGCCAAAGCTGCCCTCGAGCCGAGACTGCGATGCACCGAGGTCGACGAGAATGGTGAAGTTATCCTGGTAGACGGGGAGTTCAAGAAGACGGAGCTCATTGCCAAGGTTGGACAACATACTCCATACGATGGGACGACATCGGAGCGCTGACGAGAAATGTGCCATGTAGTATGGCCTGCTGCCCCGTGACTTGCGAAAGATCGACTCGTCTAACCTGCCACACATTCTGATTCGACAGTCGGCCATTCTCTTGAACCTGCTGCATCTCAAGGTTCTGATCAAGAAGGATCGCGTGCTGCTCTTTGACGTGTACGGCTCCAAGACGTCTTACCCGCAGTCGGCCTTCATGTACGACTTGCAAGGCAAATTGAAGCAAAAGAACACACAAGGCGGTGTCAACACACTGCCATACGAGTTCCGCGCTCTCGAGGCCGTCCTGACGTCCGTCACCTCCGAGCTGGAGGCCGACTTCGAGTCGGTGCGGGATCCAGTCATCCGAGTGCTCAGCGAGCTGGAGGACGACATCGACCGCCACAAGCTGCGCATCCTGCTCATCCTCTCCAAGCGCGTAAGCACCTTTGAGCAGAAGGCGAAGCTCGTGCGGGACGCCATCGAAGAGCTGCTGGAGGCCGACGACGACCTGACCGCCATGTATCTCACCGAGAAGGCCCACGATCTCTACCGCGGCGTCGACGACCACACCGAGATCGAACTGCTGCTGGAGTCGTACAACAAGCTCTGCGATGAAATCGTCCAGGAGGCGCAGAACCTGGTGTCCAGCATTCGCAACACCGAGGAAATGTTCGTCCCCGCCCCCCTTCCGCCCCGGCCGCATCGTGACTGACCATACCTAGCATCCGCGCCATTCTCGACGCAAACCGCAACTCCCTCATGCTTCTCGATCTCAAGTTCAGCGTCGGCACACTCGGTCTGGCCATGGGCACCTTCCTCGCGGGCTTGTACGGCATGAACCTCGAGAACTTCATCGAAGAGACCAACTGGGGCTTCCTAGGCGTCACCGCCGTCTCCTCGGTCTGTTCTCTCATCGTCTGCTGGTACGGCCTCGTCAAGTTGCGCAAGGTGCAGCGCGTCAAGATGATGTTTGACGAGCGCGGCCCGCTCACCACCCGCACCTCCACCACCGGCGGCATCTCGACGCGCGGCTCCCACTGGTTCCAAGACGACGGGCCCTCCGGCCTCCTCGAGGCGCGCAATAGGGAGAAATTTCGACGCGTCACAAACCAAAAGGCCGCCGCCGCTGCCGCCGCCGCGAACTCCAAAACAACGAGCAAGAAGTGGTTCTGAAAACGGCAGGGATCTGTAACCGTTTTCCCGCCGCTCTTGCCGCGCGCCTTCGACGCGCCTTAGCCCTCCCTCAAAAGCCAACGATGAAATCAAAGGATTCGGAGATCGACGTCGCACCAAAGTTTTTTTTTTCCGAACGGACCTGGCCTGCGGCATTCCGGAAGAGGAGAGGCGGATTCCCGGGAGGCGAAAGAGGGCGCTCCTCTCTCTCTGCTCTCCGTTTCCCCTTCCTTTCATGGTGCGCCTCTGAAAATATCTGTACATTTACGCCTGCATCGATTCGATGCTGACTGCCCGTAGCCATGGGCAGGTACATCCCTGTATTCTCATCTCATCGTAAGGAGTCTTGGTTTGGATAGACATGCCCTGTACGATACAACACAGACTTTTCTCTCTTCCATGTCGAAATAGTATACCCCTCCAATAGATCGGAAGAAGCGACTTGTTGTACTGGTAGTCTCCGCCTCGTCGTAACGGCCATGGCTTTGCTCTCGAAGCGAGTATTTCCCCGTGTGCTGCCACCGTGCCCCTAGCCTTCAGGTTAACCTACCTGTATGTAGATTGATACCCCAGTTGGGCAAATCGAGTTCGGAGCTAGCCCCTTTCCTTCTAATTAGCACGCAACCGGATCAGAAAAAGGCGCCGATTCGTCTCATCTCAGCCTGATGGCGCCTCTAACTCCCCGATCCATCGAAATAGCGCCCTTGAGACCCTGCCAACTCTCCCGCCTGGAAATTCTGTATGGGATAGCGGAGGTAAAGAGAGTTTCCGGAAACGTCAGTCATTGGTTGTTTAGGGGCCGGCTTTCTTGGATTGAGAAGCTGCCTTACCGTACCAGTCGCGGAGGCGGGGAAACACCACTGAAGCAGAGTCTCATCCGTTTCAATAACAGGCCAAGCTATCGTCGCTGTGTCTCAAGATGACTTATCTAAGAGATCGCATGGGTCGCAGTCTTGTGTGTGTTTTGCTCCCCGGAATTGATTTTTATTTTTTTTACTCCTCAATTTTCCCCGGAGGTTTGACCAGTTTCCCGGGTGTTCCGGATGTCTAAGTTGCTCCTTACGGACCGAGGCCTATGTTTGACGAATCTGGAAGAAACATGAATGGTGGTGTGCCACAGTGGGCTACTTACACCTCCACGAGGCGTTCAACCAGCCACATTCAGGCCACAGCGTGCGGAGGCCATCTAATTAGTCGCAACTCATGGTTTGTGCCTCTGACATGTGGAGAGATACTGTTGCACTATCGTTGCTGCGAAGCGATGTGAAGACAGGGCTACCCATCTATCGCCTTGTAGCGGGCTGCCTCGACTGACTCGGGAACATTTACGTGGATGTATGATGAATTTCTTGAGCTTATGCTATTGCTGGTGGCCAGGCTGGACTTGGGGCGAAAGGCGGTCTGGCAGAGCATCTCCGCGGAGCCGGCGCGCCGGCTTGGAGAATGCAATGTCGTCATTGGTTGGTTGGGCTGGCATGGACTGCTAGGCATCTGTAGGAGTTTTGGTTTCCAATCGGAATAGAATAGTATTTCGGAAGACTCAAGGCGTGCATATTGGGCTGGTAGGCGGCCTCAAGTCGAAACATGGGATATATCGTACTGCAAGGAAAGGCCCATGTCGTCTCTGTCTTGCCTGCTTTCACAATTAATTTGTTTTAAGGTTAGATGGGTTGTGATCGAGATCAAGCAACGCGTTCGCAACCGATAACGAAGGACGACGGGTGCTAGTTATCAGTGTAAGTTGCGGTTGAATCTTACGATGTTGCTTGCCTGGCCTACGGCGGATACACTTGTAGCGGTGACGACCAGCTGAACGGCCCTTGCATGCATGCTTGTCCTGGATAAAATCCAACAAGAAAAATACTGTATAGGCAGAACAACGCGTAGACAGTTGGCCGCTCATTACCTTGGGGTGAAAGTCAATCATGGCCAGGCCGTCAACGGCACCATGCCGCTATTTCGTACGTGTTAGCTGAGACTCTCGGCTGCAGAGGCCGAAGTAGAGAGATGCCGAATTGACGAGAAAGGCTCGATTCGCCGGTTGTAGATGAACGACCCAGAGTCAGATCTTTGGAGTTCAACAATTTGCGTTTTTCCACGCTGTGAGTCATGCATGCGACGAGATTGAGTCTTCGAAGCGAGGGTGTGCACTCTTGATCGATGATATTGCACACATGGGTTCAACATCGTCGGATAGTGTGATTCGCGACGTTACACTCGGGACAGATTCCGGCATCGCTCAAATGATGAGAAGTAGGAGTTGTTGAAGAGCAGGGGAATGTGTTGAACGCAATCTTGGGACGCCAGGGCAAAGTCAGACTCTGGCCTTCACCAGCTGCAGCTCTCAAAAGCATTGAGCTAGGTGCGCTGCACGATCAGGCCGTTTCTCCAAGCGAAGGTGTCCAGGCCACGAGTTCGAGGAGCGAAAGCTATGCATGGCTTGCATAACCTTGACCGAAATGCCGTGGGAGTTGAAGGCGTGGGAGTCAAAGACCCGAGAGGTCTGAGTGTCCCCTTCCAATGTATCCGTATATGGGACCAGACCGCTGGAGACACAGGTGATGTGCCACGACGGGCTTGCAGCACGGGCTAAGGTAAATGTGCTCGCACTATGATACGCTGATACGCTGATATTCCGAGGCCGAGCGGAAGACGGTAGTATAAAGTCCTAGGGAATTCTATTACACTAGAGAGTGAAGTTGCGATGCTCCACGAGCGGGGCCGGGGTTGACAGCGGATGTGTGTCGGCCGGGGTGGGACCGGGAGGAACGTGCCCTGCCAATTAGTGCAAGAGCGTTACTGAATCTTGGCTTTCGACAAATTTCGATTCGACAGTAGAACTGTTGTCATGGGAAAGTGAGCGGGGTGCCAGCAAGCCAGCACGGGCAGGCAAAGAAACTTGGGGTAGCTTCAAGACCTGAGCTTGTTTGCAGGGTTGAACGGCCGTCATGAGTCGGGCTGGCAATGTGTGGTTGAACAAAGATTCAAACCTCGGAGTCATGGTTTCGTGTGGGAGCTGTTGGCCTCTGCTGCTGAAGCTGAGGAGCTAAGGCCATTTTCTTGACCCTGATTCTCGATCTCGAGTTCCCACGGACGTTGCCAAAAGCTAAAGTGGGAGCGTGGTGTGAGTGTAGGTTTTGCAGGTACCGACAATGTATCCATCTGCACGAAGCATGGGCCCGGAGATGCGGGAGAACACCGCAAACCCTGGATATAGCAAAGGAGTGTTGCCGGGTGACGAGCAGCGGGCAAAGCTATTGCTTCGTGGTGTTGACAAGATACGACATGATGTCCGCCGTGTTGAAGACATACGTCCGTCGCGTTGAATCAAACAACAATATTAATTACCACTGATTGTCGACGGCGTCATGCGGACATCCGTCGGCGGCGGAGAGGCAGACGGTGGCAGGAAGTTGAGCACGAGGCGTAGCAGCCGACAAATAGTAGCTACATCCTGGTCTCTCGGGACTGGGATAGCTGCATCGAAAGAAGTGGGCTGATATTCACGCGCTCTTGCCAAAGTGCTTCAGTCTGAGCGATGTCTCCGTTGGAAGTATTGAGCCCAAACCACGGTGCGCACGCAGACGCCAGCGGCCGACTGGATTCGACAGAAGTATTTGCCCTAGTGCTCGTCGTCGCGGATAGTGGCCCGCAGACAACTGTGCGAGAGTTGCTGCGTCGTGGAGCCAGGTCTGACCTGGACATTCCATCAGAAGCAGCCAGTGGAGACAAAACGTGATATTGGCCTGCACATCTGCGGTGGGACAGAAGAAGTCACTTTGATCGGCGTGAAAGACGTCAATCTATGCAAGTAGCAAAGGAAACGATGAGGCTTGTCGTCAGACAGGGCCAATCAGTTGATGTCGAAGAGTCGAGATGCCGATGAAGCTAAAGCTTGACTATGCCACTCGTTTGCTTCACCGCCGGACAAGGGGAAGACAGTGGAAAGGCTGGCTTGCAGTACTTCTGCGTCCGGATGTATCAGTCGTATTATCGGCAGCTTGCCTCGATGTGCGCGGACGTCTTGTAAACGGGATCATCAACGGCGATGTCGGATGGGAGCGAGCATCGATACTGCTGCTGCTGCTGCTGCTGCTTGCTGAGCTGCTGCTGATGCATTTATGTATCGTCTCTCAGCGAGCACACCAAATCTGGTATTGACTTTGTTTGTTGTCTCGCATCTCAGAGATGAGTTGTCGTCCGGAGTCGAGTGACACGAGGCAAACGATCCAGGCTAATTTCGCAGTAAAGACCGGGAAAGAAGTTTAATTCTTGTCGGTGAACCATTGTGGGATTGCCGGCAGTAGCCCTGAGGTAGAACAAGCATAACATGCAGAATTGGAGATGCTCTGTGTGGTGTTTGGAGAGGAAAACATAACGTCTCTCAGAGGTTGATTAGTAGTAAGGCACCTGGGTTGGAAGTGGCAGCAGGCAGCTGAACAGCAGGCAACCCTTTATGGTAGGTGCATTCCGTTGGACTTGGGGTCCATGGAAAGAGCTGCACGGCTTTGGGAGGGGCCATGTACCTAAGGCAGCTACTGTATCCGCACAAGCGCAGCCAAGCATTAAGGCACCTTACGGAGCTACCTGAGATGGCGCGCTTCATCAGTAGACTGTACCTGCTTACCTGGCGATGGAGGTAGGTATCATGGTTGTTTACGCTACCTAGGGCAGGTACGAAAGCTGCATCACCAAGGGAATGCTCGATGAAGGGCCTCAGTAGCAGTATCTAGTCCATCAGTGGTGGCAATGGCTCTGGTTCGTCTGCAGCCCGGCCGGTCATCTTGGCTCATACACTGAGAGCGAGCAACGCATGTGAAGATACCTCTGCGACTGGGCACCTGTGGTACTATGTATGTCGGGTATCTCTTTGGGTGGCATCGCACGGCGTCTCGCCAGGGCCTACAAGTACTGTGCACTACATACATAGTAGTAAAGTAGTAATTACACAGCGACGGTGCGGCCGCTTGACCAGCCTATCCATGCAAGAAATGGAAATCAGGTCATGGGACGTGCCGCTAGGAGGGAGGGAGGGAGAGCCAGTCCCATTTCAAAACCATTTGACCAACTTCATTCGCAGATGCTGATGACAGGATGGGCACTGCACAAGTACACAGTTAGTAGGTACCTTAAGATAGCTACGCGGCCTGGAAGGGAGGATGCAGGACTCAAGAAGCAGGACACCTGGTTTAATTTCGAAAGACAGGATGAGTATCGGCAACCTGGGAGGGGCAAAGAAACGGACAAGGACGGCCACTCGATATTGCGTCAAACAGAAACGATCCAGTGGCTTTGTTTCTTTCTCTCTCGGCCCATCCTCGTGTCCGTCAGGAAGAGAACGATGGCGGTACCTGCCTTATCTTGGGTGTTCGTAATTAACGTATCGTGTTCGCATCGCAGTCTGGCTTGGTTTTATTTTGTAAACAGATCAGCCTCTCGTCGTCCATTGTCTTTCTGCCCAGCCCTTCCCCTTCCCTCGTACGTTCTGAACCCACTTGAAGTCGGAATCAGAGCGAGTGGAAGATGTATTAGACTGTGGGTTGGATTGGTCCGGACGCTTTCTTTTCCATGTCGGCCAGCCCTTCACACATATTCTTGACCCGTTTCCCCCATCTACCTCAAGTACACTAAAAATCCAGGTCCAAGTCCAACTCCACTGGACCACTGCCCTCCGGTCTTCAGCAAGGGCCTTCCCAAGACCATATGGAGCATTGCTGCGTACGGATACTATGTCGGGAGTCCTTCATCATCCGTACATCAGCCGACAAATCAAGTCCTAATCGCGACGACGACCACATCACTTGGACGTCCCGCTCCCATCCGACACTTCCTTTGTTCATTCTGCCCGAGAATCGTCGCAGCTGGAGAACAATAAGCAAAGAGAATACAACACCCACTCGCCCACTCACTCGATCCTGCCAACCTACCCACGTACCGGCTCACGACATTCTACTCTTCCATTCCCGCCGTCTCTGCCTCCTCACCTTTCCCCTAGGTTCCTTACGGGACTGGACTGGACTGGCCCAGCCTGGTTTGGCTTGGTTATGACTTAACTTGACCTGCCTGGCCTGATTTTCACCCGTTTCCCCCCTCCTCTCCTCTTGTGCCGGCGTTGATCATTTGCCTCCAGTAACTAAATTCCTTTGACCTTTTCTTTCACCTCACCGTCACCTACCAACTCTCCTCAACTTCGCCTCGCTCAGAACCGACCCGAAAACCCCCAATCCAGCCCAAACTCTTTCGGCCTTCACCGTTCCAGCGTAACTCCAGTCCGTCAGGGAGTAGGTCCCTCGACAACGTACGAATAGTACTCGGCTGATACTTGGACCCCCGCTCTGGTCCAGCTTGTCGCCCCCTCGTCATTCTCAAGGGTCCCCAACGACTACGCTCTCGCCCTGTCGTCAACCGCCCTTTGACTCGCCCGTTTTCCCGATCGCGTAGCTCAGCAGCAGCGCACCGCAGCATCCAACTTGGAACTACGAGAAGACGTAGTGCACTGCATGTGCGGATAGACGCTGCATACTAGCAGACGAGCAAGCATCAACCCACCAACATCAGCGGCATCAGCATTAGCAGCAGCATCGGCATCAGCACCAACATACATCAGCGACGCCAACACCAACACACGCATACGCTCAGCTCCCCCCTCTCTCCCCCCTTCCTGGTCAAAACCTTGCATCATTCCATCCGCCAGACCAGACACGCCCGCGGTCCAGGCCGTATCCCAATTCGATCCTCCCACCCCAAAAGTCACCCTCCCGCCCTGCACTCAACCCAATTCTGGCTTCCCGCCCTTGGGCCTTCCTTGCCTGCCCTCTGTCCGCCTTTGCTCATCGCCCATTTGGCCATCTTCTTGGCCGACATCTCGTCCTATCATTGCCATTACCTATCCCGAGTCCTCGCCAAACCTACCTGTCGCCTTGCCTCGTGGGTTCATCCTTTCTCCGGCTGCCTTCGATCCGTTCGATGTCAAGTCGACACTTGCAACTACCGTTTCAAAGCGCCTTCGCATTAACCGACCACTAGTCGTGCGTTTTCTTGCTTGTTCCCTTGCTCGACCTCGACCGGCCGGCAGCGCCTGTCTGTACAGCTCAGCTGTGAACCATACCGACTTGGGAGAACCACGATGCCGCTGCTTGCGCTGCCCTGACTGGAGATTTTACTACCCTATCCCCCGCCGCCAGCCATGGCCACGCTCGCCCGTCACACGAGCTCCACGCCCGACATGGCCCCTTGTCCCGCCGTTCTGCCTTCTCCCGAAGACGACGAGGCAGAATATCTCGACCAAGTTTTGTGCTTGCCTTTGCAAACATCCGAAGCCGCAGTCGAGGAGGAGCTCGTCGCGAAGGCCGCAGCACTGGGCATATCCACATCGGGCTTGTCCGCCGATAATAGCAACAACTACACCGCCGAGTCTCGCGCTTCAACTGTTGCGACTCAACATGTTCGCACCTTTTCCACCGCGTCGCGCGACTCGACGAGCACCACCTTGACCTCTCATCATTCCGAAAGCGTTGCTGCCCTTCCGGCTTCCACTCCTGCTGATGCGCCACCAGTTCCACTGGCGAGGAAGCGATCCAAAAGTCTTACCTTCTCGCTCTACGACAAGTACCTGACGCAGCTGGACCCTAATATTCACCAACCCAAGATACAGAAGGCACCGCCGCCAATAGCCCTCGACAATTCCGCTCACAGCTTGTTCAGTGTAACATCGAGGCGGAGTTACTTCAGCATCAAGGAGGGAATCCGAAAAATTCGATGGAGAAGGAGGTCGGGTCTTTTGGAATCGACAGTGTGAGTAGGCCATTGTCACGGTTCTCTAGCTACGGTTCTCTAGCTTTCTTAGCTGACGAGTCTTGCAGATCCTGCATTTGCTGTCGCAATGAGTTCAACAAATCAACCGCCCTGCACAGCTTGCCATGCGGTCACACGTATTGCGCCGACTGCCTCAGCATAATGATACAGCAAGCGACGACAGACGAATCCAAAATGCCACCGAGATGCTGTACGCAACCAATTCCCGGTTCCATTATCCAGAAGATACTCGACCGAGAAGAGCAGCACGCGTTCTTGAAGGCGGTACAACAGTTCGGCACACCGTGGGAAGCTAGAATCTTCTGTCCAAACACGTCGTGTGGTGAATTCGTCCCTCCGCGCAGTCGAATCGATCCGAAGCATCCCTTCGACGTTGTTTGCCGGAAATGCCGGACGCGAGTCTGCGTCATGTGCAAACGCAACGCTCACGCAATTGGCAAGGACTGCCCGGCCGACTGGGAATTGGAAGCAGTTTTGAAGATGGGCGAGAAGTCGGGATGGCGGAGGTGTTACAAGTGCCGGTCACTGGTAGAACTGAGCCAGGGCTGCACCCACATGACGTGCAGGTGCAAAGCTCAGTTTTGCTACATATGCGGCGCCATTTGGGATCCTTCTGTAGGCTGTCCCAATTTTTGCAACGGCGACGAAGAGCTGGAGCGACGGCGAATAGAGGAGGAGGCCAGGAACGCCGAGATGGAGGCCGAGAAAGCGGCCCAAGAAGCTGCTGCCGCCGCCGAGGCGGCAGAGAAGGTCGAGGCCCAAAAACGCACACGCCATAATCCGCATTTCGCCCGGATGGAGGCAGACATGGGCCGAGAAATGGAACGATTCCGGGCATACATGCGCAAGACAAAGTGGCTCATGTGGACCAGACAAGCGGAGAAGAAGCAGGCTCTGGCAGACAGGTACTCGGATTTGATCGACAAGATGAAGGAGCGGCACGCCAAGACGGCTGCCCATCTCGAAGAGCGTCAAATCGAGGCCGAGATGGATCTGAGGTCGACGCTGGACCAGAGCGAGAAGAGCGTCAAGATACGCCTCAAGCACATGGAGGCATACTGCGACGGGCTTGGTCGGACCCAGACCTCCGACCTGCCACCCAGAGTCGTCACTGAAAGGGACCTACGCCTGCTGGGACAGCAATACAACCTTCGAGATGGCATGGAGCGATTGCATCAAGCAAAGATCAATGTGCTCCGAGACCGCCAGGCTAAGCGGATGGAAGAGCTCTTGGAACGACAGGAGCAAGAGCTGGAGAAGTTGATGGCCAAGAGGGAGCAGGAATTGGAGAATTTGGCGACGGATTTTGCGCAAGAAGAAGATACCCTGGTCAAAAATTTTCTTGGCCGCAAGCAGAGGTTGCAGCGGCGTTGGCTCTTGGCGATTGAGGTTCTCCGGAAGGAAGTTGAGCAGCAGACCAAGGCCCAGTATGCGTTACTCGATCCGCCCGTATGGCCAGACGACAACGAGACGCAAGACGAGGTTCTGGCCTCGCTTCCCGATTCTCCCACGAGCGATAAATAACCCGATGGCCGGCTGATGCACATTTTCGGATCATGAAGTCACTTACTCCGAAGTTCAATTGCGTTGATATTCGATCTTTTTTTGCACACAGATACCTTGGGATAAGGTGTGCACGGGAGTTTGGGAGGACGGATAATACCAGGCAGGCATGGGCATGGGATACACGTTTCATTTGGCCGGCATTAGCAATTCTTGGTATGGAGGTCCTCTCGGAGGCCACATTACAGGGCTCTGGTCCTGTTGAGCACTTATTTGATACCGTGTATGAATAACGGAAGCATATCATGACGCAGGCAGATGAATCGCATAGCGCTGGACAGCCAGCGTGGTACGCCGGGGACAACAGGAAATTTACCAGTGATTTTCGCAAGGGGCATTGGACGATTTTGTGCTCATCATCGCACATGACAGCCGCAGAGACACGCCTGGAGTCATATCCGATGACGGATGAGCACACCAGCCATCCTCGCCGACTTGGGATCTTAGGTATACTGCAGGCCAGCCCGAGGCTCACCCCAAGACAAGAGGTAGCTTGTGAAAGCGGGCCGGGTGTGGCGGACGAGAGCGCGGATAATGTGGCCAATGCTACACGCTTTGAGGCGTAAATGACGAGGACGAGGAACGGAAGGCGTCAAGAATGCTGCCGCAGAAGATCCGACTGGGCACTTAATCGCCAGGGAATGCCTTCAAGGCAAGTTTTAACAACGCACCAACGGTGAAGTTGCAATGTTGGGTCAAACTGACGCGAGTGTGGAAAAGCGAATCAACTGCAACCTCGACTTCGAGTCTGCTTCTCGAAATCTCCGAGTGCAGCTCTATCGTTGGTCGAGAGTAAGTTGCCGCCCCTCCCACGGGGGGGGTGTGGACAAGTTGAGGCTCAAGGGGAAGAGACAAGGACTGACCTTGCATGAATTGGGATGCTGGCGTTTCAGCTGGCACCAGTTCGAGGTCTTCGCGCCCCTCCATCGCAACAACTCAAACCCTCTGCCGTATCTGAGAGTTTTACAAGAGTGGGATTTGTGGCGGTACGCAGCGACGAGACAAGCCGGCTTGGCTGGCGTTGTTGACGTCCGCCGTCATGTCGTAACCGTCCCAACATTTGGCTTCTTTTCGCGAGGCCGGTCTGTTGCAGCGATGAGCCCATCAGCTGCGTCCCCGACAGCGAAAGGCAGAGTTTACGGTTGGCTCAGCAGAGAGGCTTCCAATCCTACTGGACCTTTCTGGACATTGGCCAGCACAAGCAAAGCAAGCACAGCACAAGCACAGAAAGCAGCAACATGAAGCAACAAGCAGCGGGACTGTAGAAAGACTACTGGTCGGTCAATAAGCCGGCTTGACTCTAGGTGTACATGGTCAGAAAACGTTGCCCAAAGACTTTGCTGTGCTGCGGAAACGAAAAGCCCTGTGTGTTTGGTTCTTCAGACACTCGGCAGCGGGGACTGATCGACCACAACTCCATCGTGGCTGTTTGTGCGGATGACGGTATCATTCTTGCGAGTTTTACATACGAGGCCTCGCTTACTGAATTACCAGGCTGACGTATGCCTGAAAACGGGATCATCAACGTGGATGTGATACTGGGATCAGGTCGATCCGATGGCCTTCCCTGCGCCCCACGCCCTCTCTTCGCCTCCCTCCCCGTCCACTCCCGCATGAGTTGTCCAGATCTGGAAATGCTTCGAAGTCTATCACACACATAGGCCAAGCCGATTCTCTTCCCATACATGCTCCGTGCGCTCAAACAGTTGCGCAGTTGCACACATCAGGCCTTCGTCTCAGATTAGACTGCCCGTCTAACCGCGGCGAAGCAGTCGGCCTACGACAGAGCGCTCGCTCCTTGTGCCAGCCGCCTGTCACGTCCGCCGACGGCTTTGGCCATGAACCCGGTTATAATTCCAAAAACCCTCCTCCTCCCCGACCCTCATCCCAGGTCGCGAATCCTTTTCTGGTTAAAGACCGAGTCGAAGCTGTATCCGCGGGGAGGATCACGAATGCGACGAGACCATTGATTTGAGAAACCAAGCGAACCATCTTGGTCAAATATCATCAACCACTCTTCTTGCCACTGGAAACACGACGTCAACAACACCATCGATTAAGTAGAAGAGCCACATCTTACACGAGATCCTTTGACAGGGCCTTCAAGATGGCGGCAAAGAGCGGCTGGACCGAGTCAACAGAGAATCTTGCGGCTGCCCGCAAGATCGAGTCACCCGATGCGCAGGTGGTGGGAACGACGCAGTTGTTCGAGGGAGGACAGATTCGATATGTTCCCATGCCAACGCCGGATCCCAAGGGTCAGTCACAACCAACGACGATTACTCGACAATACTAACTGCGGTGGGATTGACAGATCCTCTGAACCTGCCGAACTGGAGAAAGTGGACTGCTATCGCGGCTCTTTGCTTCTGTATGCGAACCTGCAAAAACGTATCTCTCGTTGAAATTTCTGACAACCTTCAGTTGGATCGCTTGCCCTTGCTGCCGAGTTCATCGTCGGCGCACTGGTCCCCGTCTTCGTGTTGGAGTACTCGGGCATCGATCCTCACATCCTGACCAAGATCGACATCACCGCGCTAAACAAGCCTGGCGAAATCAACCTGGATCCCGTCAAGATTCTGGCTGGTCTTGGTGGACCTCCGTTGTGGCAGGTTTCACTGCTGGCATCTGTTCCGTTGCTCGTCAACGGTCTCAGCTCGTACCTGCTCGTTCCCCTGTCCATCGGCATCGGTCGCCGTCCCGTCCTCCTGCTGTCCGGCTTCCTGGCGTGGACGGGCGGTCTCTGGGCTGGTTTTTCCCAGGGCTTGCCCAGTCACCTGGCGGCGAGATGCTTCCAGGGTTTTGGTGCCGGTGCCGTTGAGGCCCTCATCCCGCTGATCATTCAGGACTTCATGTTCATCCACCAGCGCAACAAGGCCATCGCCTCCGTCGGTGCTTCTCAGGGTCTCCTCATTGTGAGCTTGGGTATCATGAGGTAAAATGAAGATGCCGACGCGGGCGAGCAATTTAACTGACATCCTCAGTCCCATCATCGTCTCTCGCCTGACATGGCGATTCATATACTGGATCACATCCGGTGTCGGTGTGTTTGCTTGGATTGGTCTTATCCTCCTGGTTCCCGAGACACGCTGGATCCGCAGCAATGAGGAGTTGGGTGAGTTAGCTCTGACCTAGGTCTCCAACGGCATCTAACGAAGAGCACAGCCGGTAAGGAGGTTTACCCCCTTCGCCCTGGCGAGACACGTCCTCGCATCGACGAGTCCGCTTTCCGTCCCCGCTCCAACTGGGATGAGTTTGGTATTTTCAACTACGGCTACGAGTGGAAGGCCGCGAAGCAGTCCGTTTTTGACATGCTGAAGACGACCATCTTCCCGAACATCATCTGGGTCATCCTCATCAACTCCATCCTTGTATCACTGCAGGGTGCTGCTGGTCAAGTTGGATCGTCTCTACTGATCGCTGCCGGATGGAAATTCGAGACCCTCGGGTTCGCCGTAATTCCCATCGTCATTGCCAGCCCTTTCGTCTGGTTCTTCGGTGGATACGTGGCCGACTGGATTTCCAATTTTCTTGCAAGGAGGAACGGCGGACGTCGTGAGCCCGAGGGCCATCTCGTCAGCTTGGTGTTCCCTCTGCTTGCATCCGTCGTGGGTCCCATCATGTTCGGCTACTATGCGGAGCACCTTCGCGATTTGCCTTCCATGGTGTTGCTGACGTCTATTTTCCTCATTGGATTTGGTCTGTTGACTGCGAATACCATCTTCGCGGTGTACCTGGTCGAGAGTTATCCGCAATTCGCCGGGTGCGTATCACAGAGCAGGGCTCATCGGTCGAACAACCTTGCTAATGTAAAACAGTCCCGTGCTGGTCAATGTGTCGTCGGCACGCCTTATCATTGGCTTCATCATGTCGTTCAACGTTACCACCTGGATCGAGGACCTCGGCTTCTTGAAGAATTTCGGCATTTACAGTGCGGCACTCGCCGGCCTGTCCATGTTACTGCCTGTCATGTACAAGTATGGCAAGCCTATCAGAGCTTGGACTGCCGGACGTCTGGAGCCCACCCTCCCCGCAAAGTCGCTCGAGGACGACGATTATTGGAACCAGGATCGGCCGCAGTGGCAGGATGAGAAGATGGGTAGGGCTATCTGAGAGATCCCCTCAAAAAATCCCACAGGGCAATATCGCTGATAACTACTCTGTTGCGTGTGCTCCAGGTACCCCCATCGGAGTTGCCAAGCCGATGTGAACGACGTCTTCTCCCATCTTCTTCTTCAATTCGTACATGGAAGTTTTTTTTTTTTTCTCAGATTGGTAGGATAACAGATTGGAGATTACAGACTGTCAACTACGGGAGGACCTTCATCGGTCTACTCATCTCACGGTCGCAGTAGAGGAGGAAGTAGAGCATGGTCGAGGTTGTCAGGTAAGGAGTACACTACGGACAGGAGCGAAGACGAGAGGCACAGGCCAGGGCCGGATTGATGACCCTCAAGTTCACAGGCGGTGAGAGAAAGGAAGAGAGTCAAAGCAAGCGAGCGGACGTTTTGGGATGACCGCTTGACGTGGTTTGTTTCCATGCAGACGTTCGCTTGCTTTACAACGGGGATAGAGGACCGTGGTCACGGTGAAGCTTTCGCTGATCGTTCCAGCATGTGTTTTCATTGTACGGTTTTTAGCCAAGAACGGTCCCTAGTTTGGTTCTACCAGCCGGGCTTGTGCGCCGAGGATGTCATGTCCTCTAAGACAACTGCAGGGCATGGCCTTCGCGGCAGCTAGTTTAGGTACAGCATGAACCATCACCTTCTTTTAGTCTACAGCCATTATCTCGTCCATTCTACCTAGACATGACGGTGTTTTCCCCCCTTGAAGTTTCGATCTGAAGTGCGCTCTACATGTCAAAGAGTCTAATCGCTGTTCCGGGTGACCGTGAGCGCATAATCGGAGCGGCTGCTGCGATATGTCAGGCGCACCGTGCCATCTCACAGACGATCAGCAGTATAAGCGGAAAGGATGGAGCGTTTTCATGCCCTTTTTTTTTTTTTTTTGGGGGGGGGGGGGGGGGGNCTTTTTTTTTTTTTTTTGGGGGGGGGGGGCGGTTGCTCTCGACGACATTCGTTCATGTTTGTATTCCGCACCCAGCACAAACATGTCTGCTGCTGCCCTTTGGGCGGGGTGCCGAAGATGACGTTGACAAGATTTGCGCCGAAGAACTCTGGCAGGGGAGTTTTTCTGAGATATACACAGCACACCACAAATACGTATACGAGGAAAGCTAACTGACAACCACAACAAGCTTTTTCTTGTCCAACAACCATCACCGCCACTTCAGAGTTGCATGACTAAAGCCCGCGAGACCCTGGGATCGGCGTGGGGCTGGGCACATGTTCGTCCGCGGCCTCGGTAACCAACCCCATGTGGCTAAGAATAAATCCACCGTCCCCCCGCACCTCCCCAGAACGCCACGCCCCATCTCACGTGGAGATTTTCTCTGCGGTTGATACGCCAACACCAAGAAGCTTTACCTCTTCACAAATCATCCATCCTCACGAGGCTTGGGGGTTGCGTGAATGTCAAGCTTGATTGATCCTGGATGCGAGGTCACCCATGGTTCGGAGGGGGGGCGTCAGCAAGCGAAGACTTACGCGAGTGTGTGCAAGTGTGTACCCTGTAAGTGAAGCCGCAAAAGGACCCCTTCCAGAACGATGCTTTGCTCGGGAAGAGATGCGAGTGGACGGGCACACGTCGATTGAACCCACGCCCTCTCTTTGCCTTTTGTGAAACTGAAAAATTCCGGGGGAGGAGCTGGCAAGCATGATCCTGTTAGGTGTCGTCCATCCAACCAACGCTTCTCGCGGGGGGGCTAGGACCAGCCATAAGGTTATGAAGGTTACCGCTCGGCCACGCTTCCTTTCTCACACTCTCCAACTCTCTTCAAAAAAGCTTCTACACGTGAAGCTCTTGGGGGGTAGGGAAGGGGAGGGGAGGGGAGGGCACTGCTGGCTTTTCTTCAATGTACCCGTTCGGCTCCGAACGTGCAAAAAAAAACACTCCAAAACCATCCCGCCCCCCGGAACTACAGATGGAACGCAAACACTCAACTGAGGAAACTCCACGTCTTGCGGCTTGTGTGAGATGTGGTGGTGTGGCGCCGGCGGGGTGTTGGCCCGCTACAGTCATACATACCCTTCTCTCCCCTTTCTCTTCCAACACTCGAAAGCGGGTTTGTGTGTCTAAACGCAACTCTGCGTTGTTGTGCTTAGATGTATTCACGCACGCATTCCGAAATCCAGAATTTTTCAAAAGTTCCGCGGATCGCGACTATGCGGAGGGACACAGACCACATACCAACTGCGTAGAGTTCCCGTATGTAGCAGGTAATTCGTCGAGTTTGACGCCCGAGGCGGTTGTTTGTGAACCCGCGATCCCCTGGCGACGCCAACCCACGATGAACCTCGCGTGAAAGCTCCCAATTAGAACTCGAGCTTCGGATTAGAGAACTGGGCTCTTTCTGAACGCTGAGCCCGCCATTGACCGAGACAAAACCAGTGTGGGCAACATTTCATAAATGGAGTAGGGCCACCCTTGGATTTAAGACGTTGACTATGTGTTATGTCTTCGTGCAACGAGCAACACCTTTGACCGAATTGGTCATCTTTTCGCCCGTCTCACCACATCCAGCTTCTGCTTTTTGGTCTCAATCAAAGCAACTCAACAGAATCAAAATTGCTTTTGGATAAGCCGTTGAAGACTCGTCAGTATCAATACAAACTAGCCTTACCTCAGATCGCATAGCCTCCGTTACGACAGGTGCTCCAACTTGAACCAGCTCTTCTCAAGGCTTGCCAATTGCCGTTACCTGAACCTTATGATATGGGAAAAGTTTTGCTCCTCTGTGATGCTGTGACATGGATACGTTTGCTCCAAAGAATGGAAGCCCTTGAGGCGTGACAACATTGCACTGCAAACCGCGATTTTGCGGTGGCTCACTACAACAGACTGCCTCAGTGGTTCAATAACTCCCAAAGATGCCAGCTTCGGTGATCTGGAAGCAGGGTGCTCTACGTGGGCATAGTCATGGACAGTCGGAGGTTGCTATAACCAAGCCAGAGTGCCGGAAACGGCGGGCGTAGTTGGGTTGAAAAGGGGCATGCATATCATGGTGGATTGGGATCGGACTGGTAAGAGGCGCACTAGATGGTGAAAGAGCAAAACAGAGGCTGAGCAAGGGGGAGGACACACTGGAGTATGTTTAGAGGTTGAAGGATGTGAGAGGAACTTATCGAAGAGGAGACAGGAGTGAACAGTCGCATGCCTCGGGTACCGCAAAGTGTGGTTGTGGTGCGTTCTATACATGCCCCGGGGCAAAAACCAACTTCGGAAATCACCATCACGTCACCGAGACGGCATGCAAACGCATAGTTATATAAGATCGAGTTGAGCATCCGGGCAGCTGGTTCAGAGCAGAATAAGCCCGGTTATCATCGACAAGAATGCACCAAATCGAGTTGAAGAAAAATGCCCGATATGCATTAACGCCTTCCCATGACCATTAGGAACAAACCCCACTTAGAGTGATAATGAGCGTGCCTGTGAGATACCCCCGCAAATAGTTTCCTGGCAGACATTCTCAAGCCCTTAGAAAAAGGCTGCCGTGTGCCACAGACACCACTCTCAGAGTGTCGCATGAAAACAGCTACGGCCTTTGATCGTCCCGCCAGCAGCAACCTGCAAAAAACCGACCGTGGTCGGCCGTCAACCCCGGAGCAATGCCAGCAAGACACAGCTATCCCGCCAACAACACGCTCAGAAGATACTGTTGACAATGTTGGAACCAATCGTGGCACCGGCACCGAAGATGGCGGCGTTACCCAGCTTCTTTCCAAACTTCTTACCCATCTCGGAGCCCTTTCCACCAGCGCCCTCCGTCTTCTGGTCAGCAACGGCCTGTGGCGGCGCGTCGGCGTTGTACGGGTTCTGTTGAGGAGGAGGACCCTGGGGCGGCTGTCCGTACTGGGGCTGCGGCGCATATTGCGGCTGCTGAGGAGCCCACTGGGCGGGTTGGGGAGCGTA
The DNA here is from genome assembly GCA_004366825.1 of Colletotrichum spinosum. Classification (NCBI taxonomy): domain Eukaryota; kingdom Fungi; phylum Ascomycota; class Sordariomycetes; order Glomerellales; family Glomerellaceae; genus Colletotrichum; species Colletotrichum spinosum. Next base: position 671,224 of record QAPG01000056.1, on the reverse strand, counting down.
CTGCGGCTGCTGAGGAGCAAAGGCGCCCTTGGCCGAGTCCTGCTCGACGAGGACGTACGTCTTGGGGAAAATGCCCTCCTGGCCGGTGCGGACGTTACGGCCCATCCACCAGTCGGCGTTCATGTACTCGTGAATGGCAATGCGATCGTCGCGCTCGAACGATACATCACGGGCGTCGGGGCCGGAGTAACGGTAGAGAGCGCGGGCATGCGCGAGAATGGGCTTCTCTGGCGTACGGTTCGGCAAAGATGGGGGCCCAGTCTGGTTGTAGGACGGTGGCGCCGGAGATGGGTTCGACTGCACGTTGAGAGCGGCCATGGCATCGGTCGGAGGAGAGGTAGGGTTGGAATTCTGGACGGGAGTAGAGGCGTTGGCAGCGGAGCGGGCGGCGGCGCCATGGAGAGGTGTCTCGACGGGGAGAGTGGCGTGGATGGTGTCGTAGGCGTCCTCGGTGATTACACCCTTCTCGAGGAGGTTCTCAAGTTCCTATCGGAGGTCAGTCATATATTGCCAATGTCTCCGGATCAAGCCGGTCGGTCGTGTAGACACGGTTCAGCCTCGACGATCCAGCGCAATCAAATCTTCCCTCCAGACGTATCAGTACTGTAGATAAGACGTACATTTTTGATGTTGCGTAGCGACCGGTTGGTCTCAATGATGGTTTGTCTGTCCATGCTGCTTGTTGATTACCCCACTAGTTCAGGCCGGCTTCACGATCACAAAACGAGGTCGACTGTGGACTAGACGTTGGTGAGAGCAATGTAGGAGTAGTGCCTTTTCCCTTCGTTGAAAAAAGAAACGTCTGACAGTGATCCGGAAGGTGCAGTTGTTTCCAGATCAATGGGTAAGAGACGGCAGATTGGACAAGAGGCCGACAGGAGGTCGAGACGGATAAAGTGGCGCCTGGTGGAGGGCCAAGATGCTAGGTCGGTGGCAGTGCCGATTAGGTAACATCACCTACTATACTGCGTATACAAGTACATCTTCATTCTGGTGAACAATGGCACCTGGAAATCGGGACTGTCTGGCCTGTGAAACGCAAAGCAGTCCGCGACCCGAGCTAGCCGTTCCTCCGTTCTAGGGGAGGCATCCACTGATAGTCGGCCAAAAACCCACTGGATGAACCCGCCCAGCATTCAGCTCATAGAATGGGGCTTGGCGATCTTTTGTCTTACGACGTGGCCAATCACCTCCAAACAGATTCCGGGAGGCAGTGCTGCAGATTCTCGCCTCTTTTGCATTTGGAGTTACACTCGTGCCAGTCGAAGCTGCAAGTCGTCGCCAGAAGGTGCCGCTGAGACCGAAAACAACTTCTTATAAGTACCTGTCCTCGTATCGACCCATTCATGCCGACGAGCACTGGCCGACACGTACGCATGACGGAGTTGTGTCACAAAAGCTCCGTCACAAATGTGATACAAAGAACTCCCTCTCAATTTTTTGAGCGCCAAAATCATGCTAGATTTTACTTCTAAATCCCAGAGGTAGACAATTTCTATAGTATCCAATTTGTAGATATCCAAATTCGCGCCTAGACGAACTTGCTGTCCTTGACAGCATACAGATCGACATACTCGTCTACGGGGATGGACTCCAACTTCTTCTGGTCCAGGCCGATATCGATAAGCTGCTTCACCTTGGTAGCGTCGAAGTGAGGCTCCAGATGCCTCTTGTATTTCTTGAGGATCTCAGGCTTGGCCTCCTCTCTCCTCAGGCGGTGGCCCAGAGGCGCCTCGACAACAACTTCCTCGAGAACGGTTCCGTCGTTCAGCTCCACCGTCAGGGCGTTGGAAATGGTGCGGAGGGCAGGGTCGTGGTAATCCTTGGTGAACTGGGGGTCCTCGACACACTTGAACTTCTGGCGCAGGGACTCGACCAGAGGTGACGTCGCGGCCTCACTGCCGTCGACGTAATCGGTGGCCTCGAGACGGCCGAAGACGAGCATGACGGCGGCCATGTATTGGATGCAGTGGTCACGGTCGGCAAAGTTGTCCATGGGCTTGAACTGCTTGTCGATGATGCGGATGCAAGCCTCGTGGGTGCGGCAGGTGACGCCCTTGATGTCGGCAGCCGACTTGCCCAGGGACTTGAGCTGTGCGTGGATCTTGGACGACGCCTCGACGGCAGTCTGGGAGTGGAACTCGGCTACTCCTGGTCAATTGTGCTCAGAAGACGGTGATGTGGTGGCCTGCTTACCAGGGTAAGAAACCTTGAAGAGAACGTTCTCCATAACGTAGCTGCCATAGGGACGCTGGAACTCGAACTTGTTGCCCTTAAAGAGGACGTCGTAGAAGCCCCAGACGGGTGCAGAGAGGACGGTAGGAATGCCCTGCTCGCCCTTCAAGACCTTGAGGGCCAGGTTCACAGCGCGCTGGCAAGCATCGCCGGCAGCCCAGGACTTGCGAGACATGGTGTTGGGGGAGTGACGATAGGTTCTCAGACTCTGGCCGTCGACCCAAGCCTGGGTAACCGCGTCGGCAATCTGCTTCTCGTTGAGGCCGAGCATCTTGGAGACAACAGCAGTGCTGGCAACCTTGACGAGGACGACATGATCCAGGCCGACTCTGTTGTACGAGTTCAGGAGTGCCAGGCAACCCTGGATCTCGTGGGCCTTGATCATGCCCTCGAGCACATCGCGGATGGTGAACTGCTTGCCACCGGCAATGTTACCGCCGTTTTTGTTGGTACGGGTAATCCAGTCGGCGACAGCGAGGATGGCGCCGAGGTTGTCCGAGGGGTGACCCCACTCGGCGGCGAGCCAGCAGTCGTTGTAGTCGAGCCAACGGATCATGGCACCAATGTTGAAGGCAGCATTGACGGGGTCCAACTGGAAGTCGGTTCCAGGGACCTTGGGGCCATTGGGAACGACAGTGCCGGGCACAACAGGACCCAGCAGCTTAGCGCACTCCTTGAAGCGCAGACCCTCAAGACCGCAGCCGAGAGTGTCGAGGAAAACCCATCGTGCCGTGTCGAACTATTCTCACGAGGGTGGCGGTTAGCGGCGGAGATCTGGTTGAGACGCGGGGTAGAGATTGCGGTGCGGGTCGCAGCTCGAAAAGCCGAGAGGTTCCAGGTCAGCGGCGGGTACTCACAGCAAGCTCGGAGTCGACCTTGTAGTTTTGGACGTAGTTGGCAATGTCCGTGATTTCAGGATCGTACTCTCTTGCCTCGGAAGTCATGGCGGGTGCAGCACTCAGTCTCGCAGTTGCGGTTGAGAAGTTGTGGGTAGATTGAGGGGCGGAGCGACTCGTGGAAGAGGCGGCAAACTTAGTGGAGGCAACGCCGGCGCGGAGAGGAGTGGCCAGACGGACGCTGCGCGATTGGAGACGCAACGATCGGGAAGCTGTCCTGAGACCTCGGTTGACAGCCGCAGACATGGCCGCCAGCGTAGTGAGGATGCAGATCAATTGACTGAGAAGAGGATAAAACAAAGAGGGAGTCAAGGTTCAAGGTGCCGCTGATGACAGGATAGCAAAACAGGGTATCAAGGTATCAAGGAGCAACCTCAATGGACAGTCGCCAGAAGCTGTCTGGTTTGAAGAAGAGTGAAAAAGTCAATGGACGAGGAAGCTTTTCAGGGAGGAGAAGAAAAGTAAGTCCGACGACACTGCTCTCCAAGGTACTACTACCTAAGGTAGTTCGTCTGGGCTCGCTCAGGTGGAAGGGTGACACTCGACTATTGCCGCGAGCTGCCGAAGCTCGTGTGGCTGTTTGATCCGAGGTTGTCTGCGCTTACCCCTGGCAGCCATGATGACAGTGAGGAGCTGCTTCACTGCACCGCGATGGGGTGACCTATGGTCGACGGTGGCAGGGTGGGTGCCCACGGTGCGTCTCCTCCCTGGGCTGGGGCCGCGGGCGGCTGGCGGGGGAGCTTTGACAGCAATCTGGGCGAGGTTGGGGCAAGAATGTGGGGAGACATGTCCTGTCGAGACCCCTTGCTCAGCGCCTTCAGCGTGCCAGACAAGTCACCCGAGTTAAACCCGAAAGTGCTCCTCGGCTAGCAGCGGCAGATAGGACGACGATAGACACAGTCTTATCAAAGGGCCTGAGATGCACCTGGCCGTTTCGACCATGCGCTGTTGGGTAGTTGGCGACTTCGTGGGGGTCTGTCTTGTATAGTGCTCCAAGGCAGTGTTCGACTTGTTTCGTAGGTAAATCGCAAACAACGAAAACCCGAAGAGTTGCCAACTTGGGGCAAATCCAAATTAGCTAGACTTTCTTCCCTTCAAGACCGTAGAGAGATGTCTGAGAAACCAGTGAGAACTACCTATGCCATGATGGCAGTAGCAACACGAAGACGTTAGCTAGAGCCCCCAAGACAACTTCGAGATGCTTGAGTGTTTGGAAAAGGCACATTTAAGATTAGACAGCTACTCCATCCCCTCTGTCCACGACTACACCACGTGGACGTCTCAAAGGTAGCCTCCAAGTGACAGTCTATTGAGAGCTTGAAGTCTCCCAACGCGGTAAATCAGAGGATATGCATCGCTTAAATCACTCAAAATACGACGGGCCAGTAATGGAAAAGGGACTGTCAGTTCCATTTATGAAGTTGCCATGGAACGGCTACTGCGTTGAGCAGCCAATGGACTTTCTCAGTTGGATGTTGTCCCATTTCGCTGATTAAGGCTTAGGCTTCCTGTCTCACAGACACTCGCCAAATTAGACAGTCAGAGCAGCTCCTTTTGTTTTCTCTTCGACACCTTCCTAACGTCAAGTCACGCATGAAAAATACATAAGCTTCACATCACTGTCAGAGGCTCCCCAAACCACGAAATAGTCACCTCTTTTTCCCACTCCATAATTACCGCCCATCGATGTCAGGCTGGTACCTGACTTTCTCCCACCACACCTGACCCTGGTCGCCCAGTTAGCGGTGCAACCCACCACCGTCCAGCGGTCTCGGCCATTCCGCCCGCGAACACGGAACCTCCTTTAGCTCTAGGTATACGCAGACGATAGACGACCTAAGCGGAACGAAATCTCCCTAGCCCGCCACCGTCTGCTGCTTACCAGACCCTCTCCCCACTTCGAACCACCATCGTCGGGTTACGCCCTCCATTTTCACATCACCTACTTGAAGTTGCCGCGATCGAAGCCAGCCAGATGTCGGCTCTTCGCCCCAATCACCGGGAGAAGGCCGCTCCCAAGGCAGGTGGCGTGAATGGCCTCATTGACCCGACCAAGACGGGCAAATACCCCGTTATTCTGAGCGAGCACCTTATGGGACGGACTCAGGCTGATGTGTTTACGTCCGTACGATGTACGTAATGTCACATCGACACTCCATTCCTTGGCCATGATGCGGACGCTGACATTGAGCTACTCAACAGACAACCACAAACCGGACCTCGCCGCCGAGCCAGCAACAGCACGACTTAAGCCCGAAACCCCCGGAAGCAAAGCCAACTTCGACCTCTCCTTCCCCGACGGTAACAATGGCATGTACACATACTCGGGCACTCGCACCATGGACGACAACCAGTACGTCCTCTACTTCGATCCGAACCGCAAGGCCTTCATCCTCGACAAGGTCGACTCGACGTTCCACATGAACGTCACACGCACCCCCTCCACCAACAATCCCGAGACCCTGCGCCAGCAGTTTGAGCAGCTCGACACATCCATCACCGCAACGCCCGCGCGGCTGCCTCCTGGACCAGTAGCGTCTTCGGCAAAGGACAAATCCCCCACCAAACCAAAAGGCAAGGCCGGCGCTGCGACGACAAAGGCGAAACCCGGGCCGAAACCGCGCAAGAATACCGAAAAGAAGAAGCAGGAGCCCGCCGTCAGCATCCAGCTCACTCTGCCGACTAACGAAGCCTCGCCACCGCCCTCACCTTCCAAGCCCGCTGCCCCAGCACCCAAGAAGAAGGAGAAGGCCGGGTCGGACGAGGACGAAGACGATGACGACGATTTCGGGCTGACGATTGAGTATCCCGACGAGAACAAGAACAAGAAGGCAGATTTCTCGCCCGCTTTCCCCGCACAGGGCGTCACCATTCGGCGCTTCTCCGACTTTCTGCGCGACTCCGAGGCCGACGACGCAGACGGTGAGTCGGACCTGGAAGAGGAGCGCGACTTTGCCTTCAACCTGCCCAGTCCCGTCAACAACCAGGCGCGTGCCGGCCAGCAGCACCAGGAGGCTGAGCAGGAGCAGATGGACGTCGACTCAGAGCCCGACTTTGAGGACGTGTTGGAGGACGACCTCGAGGCCGAATTGGAGAAGGAGCTTGAGGCTGCTAACAGCGGCGACGCGGAGGAGAGCGAGGTCAGCGAGGAGGACTAGATGTGATACCACTTTTTTTTATCGCGACAAGTTTCGCGAGAGTGCTGGGATCCGCAAGCGAGAAATTTCCTGGATGGCGATATAATGACGGCGTTTTACAGGATGAAGAGAGTCTTTTGTCCTCTTTTATGTTTCTTCGGGGCGGCATCTTGCTGTTAGCCAGCCCAGACAGAGCGGTATGCCTCCAGGCAGGATATCTCGCTTCTTTACGGGACAGAATAGTCTCACCCACCAACAGAAAAAGAGCTTGCCTGTGCTACATACTCGCAGTTTCTCAATTCTTTTCCAGAACCACTCCATACTCTGTATCCCTCTCCAATTTCGTCCCCGTAAGCATCGCATCAGTAACACCAGCAATCTCATTCGCACACCATACATGCGTCCTCGCCCCGGCCAAAGCCCTCCCGAACCCTTCATCCCGCTTCCCTCCCTCGACACCTCGCTCCTCGCCGAAAAGAAATATTGGGTCAATACAGCCCACAGCTAGATCTAGTTCCTCCTGTTTAGATTGCCAATACAGGAACGAGCCGCAGATCCCACAGAAGCAGCGCTGGGCGCCAGGCGTGGCGCGGTACCGTTTCGGAGAGTCGGCGGTCTGGGTGCTGGTAGAGGTGAAGCGGAGCGCGGAGGTGGGGATCGTGTGGGTTGCGACGAAGAGGGATCCTGTCGTGCGGCGGCATTGGGTACACTGGCATGTTTGGCACTGAGCATATGAGCTTCAAGCTGGCTCGAATGTTGGGAGGGGGGACGTACGGCGGAGGAGAAGTTGTGCGAGGATGGGAAGTCTACGCGGTAGCGGATGGAACCGCAGAGACAACCGCCCGTGATGGAAGTTGGTTTACGGAAGGATTCAGCCATGATATTGCGAGGTAGAGCTGGGACAGGTGGGATGGCGAATTCGGTGGCTTCGGACAACTGTCTGTTTTCCGTGTTCATTGGGGTATATGTCTTTTTCTACCTCTACAACATCCACCTCGTCAATCACGCCCTGCGATGCGTCTACAGTATGTCACGCCCCAGATCTGCAGCGGGAAGGGCGGGAAGCGCAGATCACTGCATGCCATGCAACAGTCATACCGCCACACGATATGGTCAAATCGCTTCCCACCTCGCAATCCAACCCACGCTCTCGCCCGCATTCCTGACAATACACAACGTCCCCTCTTTACTCTTCCCACCTCTCCTTACCGCTTCCGCGGCCTTCTCCGCCGCCAGACATCCGATAGCCGTAGCCCGTCCCTCACTCAGGGAGTACGACCCCGTCGTCACGAAGCCGATGAGGTCTTCCTCGTCGGGAACGAGCGGGTGGCCGTTCATATCCGTCTGGTTCGGTTTCTGCTTCTGCGACGGCTGATCCATTGACAATTCGGCGGGTGTGCTGATGAGCGTCTGCGCCAGTAGTTTCTTGCGCGTCGGTAAATCTGCACCGGGCGGTACTCGTGAATTCTTTGAAGAAGGTTTCGTCGGCGCGAGCGTGGCGAGCCATTGGTTGCGGAGATCGAAAGGGAGTCCGTTAACGGTTTTGGGTTGCGGCGGGGCTGTTGCCGGAACCTCTGCGGAAGAAGCGGGGAGAATTTGGGCTGGACGGGCTGGGAGACGGTATATCCGCGCGCAGGTTTCTGCCACGCCGCGGCTGAGGAGGGAGATGTGGACATTGACTACGGAGCGAGAAGGGAGGGGCGAGGATTCCGATGAGGTTGTATGAGCCCTGAAGGCGTCCTTGCGTAGTTGATGCAAGCTTTTGAGCAACTCTTTTGGTACCTTTTCCTTTATGGGGGCTGGTTTGTCCACGTCCATGGCATCTGATGAGTCGGTAGTCTGGGTTCCTGCTGTCTTCTCTTGGAGAAGGTATTCGAGATCGCAAGCCAGGCCGTCGCCAAGCTCTCCTCTGCGTCCCGCGCCCAGTTCGAGTGATTCCCACGTCACTCGCTTGCTCTTGGGCCGGCGCTCCCAGGCTCGTTTCCGCTTGGCCCGCTCTTCCAGTTCCCACTCGGCACCCGCGTTCGTACCAAGGTAATCGAACGGGAAGCAGGGGAGGTTGCGCTCGAAGGCGACCTGGCGGATTTCGTCCAGACCGGAGAACCTCGGATTTCCTCCCACAGACAGTGGAAAGTGTACGAGACTGTGCCACAGCGGCTGGATGCATCTCCACGGCGCGAGGAGCGTCCAGTTGCCCTGCGCTTGGCTGCCCGCGCCTGGTCGTGAGACAAGCAGTAAGATGGGAATGGGCGGGTCTGTCTCGGAAGCCTCGAGGACGGTTCCCGGCCTGCGTGCGCCTTTACGTCGGTCTATTGACTTTTGAGACGGTAAATTTGTTGCTAAGGCACGGGGTTCCCTCTGGAATATGCCGTATGGTGTCAGACCTTCCTCTGCAGGCCACTTCGCCAGCAGGTTAAGAGACTCTGTCTGCGCTGTCTCGTCGTCCGGGTCTGGCACGCTGACTCGGTTGGGAGGATACCGCAATCGTGGATCCAGGATAGAAAATCCCAGCGTCGCGTTGTGAGGTAGCGTTGCTGGGTTCATGACGCTGGTGAGACCCGAGAAAATTTCCGCGTGGCTTTCCTTGGACTCGTTCTTAATGTGGTAAGGATGCAGAATGCCAAGCAGGGTCTCTGTTGATGCCGGACCAGTGAGCTCGATGCTTCCAATCTCGAACCGCAGGTCCTCAATGTATGGTCTCGGAGTCTGCATCTTTACCAGCCGAAGGAGCTCCTCAAAGACCTCGAGAAAGGCCGATGGGTGCACTCTTAGGAAGACCTGTCGCTGAACCTTTTTGCCATCCGCCTCGCCAGCCGCTGGTGACTCTGACGGAGACTTTGGGTTCCAGATGATGGTTGCTGGACAAATATCCCGCCTGAGATCCCTGGTTTCCCTGCTCAGAAAGCCAGTCCAGTGTCGTGTTCCCGCCCTCCACTTGGCTCCCCTGTCGTTCCAGCAGCCTTCCTGTGCCACTCCAATTTTGCGCAAAACCTGCTCCACGCACTTGGCCGTACCGTAAAGACCGATGGTGCTCATGTAACTCGTATCCCAGACAACCGCCCCCTTCTCGCCTTGCGCGCGGTGAGTGGCCCGGTACGTCTTCTCATTGGGCGTCAACGGCATCGCAAACCTCCATAGCGGGCTGCTCGGCTCCGTCATCCTCGCCCGTTTCGCGTGCCAAAGGTGTGTCGGCAACCACGTCTTGTTGATCTGCCGCCTCCGAAATTTGGACTTTCGCTGTGGCGGGTCGTTGAGTTGGTTCCTCCGGATCTTGGGCCTCGGTGCCCTCGTCTTCACCGTAACAGGCTTATCCACGTCCATGTCCTCTCCATTTTCTTTCCCCTTGGCGGCCTTCTTGGCCTTAGCCAACCTCCTCTTCCTCTCCGCCAGGATCCCCAACCTCTTGGCCGTTTCCGCGCGGATCCTCGCCCGCGTCGTCTTGGGTTTCCGCCGTCTTGAGACAACTAGCGGTGTGTTATCATTCGTCATCTCCTTGATCGCCCTTCGCCGCAATCGTTTCGGCACCCGCTTCGCGTTGTGGCTCGCCGTGCGTCGCCGCATGCCGCGGGGCACCTGCTGGAAGGCGCGACTCATGGACTGGCCCTTTGTGTGTCGCATGCTCTCTTCGAGGGCCTTGATCTCGAACTCGCGCGCGTTTAGGAATGCCTGAAGGTCGAGCTCGCCGTCTTTCAAGGCCGTGTCGGAGTGCTGGGATATGATCTGTCGGTCCTGGCGGAGCTTAACGCGCTTTGCCTGAGGATTCCAGCCGCCGCCTCCTCCTCCTCCGTTTCCGCCATTGTCGCCCCCAGATGCTCCCTTTCGCTTGTTGTCAGAGGCAGGCATCTTGACTCATGGCGTACTGATAGTGGTGTAGAATGCGCGTCGTCGTGTTGTCGCGTCGTGAATCTCCGAGCAGAAGTTGAAAAAAGTCTTATCTTATCTTCAGGTACGTATAGGACCCCAGGACAATGGATGGAGGGGCCACAGGTGGGGTCAAGTGAGAGACGCACAGTGGTGGACCCTGCAACATACATCCTAGAGGCACCTCTACCACGACACAGCTGCCGAATTGTCAATTGGCTTCTCCAAGTAAACCGAGGCGGATGCGATGTTAGAACTAAATCACTAATTACACTAGACCTACAACGTGAGAATCGAGTCGGTGTGCATTTACATTGCTTCAGAACGATTACCTGACGGTGATGAGTCCGTTGCAGTTGGTGATTTGGCAATGGAATCGAATATTAGTTTCAGGAAGCAGCTAACCATTTAGTTTAGCAGCGCAGACAAGTCATCTATTAAAAGAAAGAACGAGATAATCGAACTCTCTATGCCCACTTCTGAAGACTTGTCACTCTCTGGCCCCAACGACAAACAGCTCTCAGGCTATACCCCCTCAGCATCATCCTCATTGGTTGTCATACACGGTTGGGAATTCTTTCTGGTTTAAACGATATAGCGTAGGCATGCAGACGATCCCAGTACACGAGGCGGTACAAACCCCGCCGCAACTTCTTGGACTTTGATCAGAATGTATGTACGATTTTTAGTGAATATAATACAACTTGACGTCCAGGAATCTAATATTACTGCAACGCCAGCCTCCTAAGACTTGGTGATCTGGTCAACACAGTTGAGGTCCAGCAGACCAGTGTCCAAGTTGACACAAACCCATTGGGCCTTGGCGCCGCTGGGAGGCTGGACGGTGATGTTCTCTGCGTTGATGTTCTTGCATTTCTACAGAGTAGTTAGCATCGTGACCAACGGGGCAAAGGTTCATGACTGACCTCGATGCTGCTGCAGACGAGGCTGCCCACGCCAGGGTCGTTCTTCTTGGAGGCCGTGCCGTCCATGTTCTTGAAGTAGATGTCGCTGATGGTCATGTTGGACTTTTTGATGTTAGCAAAAATCATACAAACTCAAGAGAGTGCCAACGTACAGGGTACTGGTTGCACACCGTCTGGTTCTTCTCGCCGTAGCACTGGTCAATCGTGATGGCGTTGTCGTTGTTGGAGTGGTGGAACAGGTCGTACGTCACGTTTTTCACATATCCCGAGCCGCCGCCGCCGGAGAGCGAGGGCTGGAAGGGCGTGTTGATGCCCGGCCAGACCTTGATGCGGGCGCCGTCGGAGGCGTTGGACATTGTCGTGTTGTAGACGTACAGGTTCTCGACAATGTCAAAGGTGCCGACATACTGGCCGAGCGAGCCTACGGAAATGCCGTGGGAGCCGTTGCAGACGAGGCCCTGGACGACGATGTTGGTGGAATTGGGCTTGAAGGAGACGCAGTCGTCGCCGTTGTTGATGTTGGAGTTTTGGATGACGACGCCGTCGGAGCGGTACGTGTCCCATCCGTCCGTGTTCTTGGCCGGGTTGCTCGACGTCGAGCCGACCTTGATGTCAATGTCGGAGATGAGCACGTCGGTACTGTTGGCGATGAGGTTGAACCACTGCGCGTTGTTAGTCTTGTGTTAGGTATAATACATGAGAACGACTGACCATGGGCGAGTTAACCATCTTCAGGCCGGTGACAGAACCGCCGTTGAGGCCGTCAGTGACGAAGAGAATGGGCCGCTCGAGGGTGGCGTTGGTAGCAAAGCGGTCCCACCACTTCTGCCCGTTGCCCTGGAGGGTGCCGACGCCGTTTCCGTAAATGTTAACGTCGTTGCCGCCAAACACCCACATGGCGGAGGAGCCCTGGAAGGCGTACTTGAAGGTACGCGGCAGCCAACTCTCGATGTCGTCGCAGAAGCCAACGGTACCGGTGATAGCGACATCAATGCTCTGCAGGAAAGTCAGGTCGAGAGGCGAACAGATGTTGTAAGTGTCGTCCAGCACGACAGTACCGCCCTTGTTGCAGTCCTGGAAAGCCTTGAGGATGTTGGCGGCGTCGTCGCCGTCGTCGCCGAGTGGCGTTACGGCGCACGTCTTGTTCCTCGGGGCCGATTCCGGAAATGCGCGGCCCGGGTGGTATGGCGTGGGCTTGATGTCCGGCCGAGTGGGAGCGGAGCAGTTGGCGGCGCTGGCGAACGGCGCCAGTACGGTGGCGGCCACGAGGCCACCAAGGAGGGTGGGAGCAACCATGTCGAGGGCGAATGTGTGTGTGTGTGTGTGTGTGTGTGTTATCCGCGGCACAGAAGGAATGACAGACGAGGGGTGAGATGTGGCCAAGAGATGCCAAGCGATGCGAGGTGGTGAAGTCTAAGCCTGTCCACCAATGTCACGAAGAGGACGGTTTATATTCAGATTCGACGTGCCTGGGTGGCGTCCCTCTCGCAGGTTGCTAGGAGCGTCAGTCCGACCTCACCCTGCAGGATATCCACTGTCAGTGACACCGCGATGGGAGAATCACTGTAGCTGACGCATCGCACTAGGAAGGGGTCTAGCAGGGGGGGCACATGGCGTGGGGAGAGATTTTCCGTCCATATGAAGGGGACAAGATCGTGAAGCGTCGTCAGTCTAGCGGCCAATGACGAGAAACGATTCGTTCCGTTTACTTGGGTGGAGTCGGAACCAACAACAAGCTTTTATGGTCCGAGTAATGAAGCCAGGAGATCCTCGTAGCAATTCTGACCAGATATCACTTCCGTCCTTGCCGGACTACTTCCATATCTGGCGAATATGGCGATGAAGTTGAGGCGATCTAGACATGGAGGCCTGGCCGACGCGTCAGGGGCAGTGTCGATTGGGCAAAGTTGGAGCAGAAGAGTCTCCGCAAATTTGCTGGGCTGTCAACAGCACTGCGAGAGGCCACCAGTTGATAGGGTGTGGGCTATCACTAATTAAGGGCCAACTGATGGGCCATTCATTGCAATTTGCAGCCTACGCAGTGTCTGTTTACTGGGTAAAACACCTGGGATAACCCGGCAATGTGGGGGGAAACCACTAACGGAAGAGCCCAGATGGCCCCCAGCATCGTAAGCCAAGCCGGCTGGCTTAATGATTTGCCGTGTTTCCGAATGCTTGATTCCACCCCTTCCAATCTCGAACGCCTTTCACCAACGTAATTATCGTCGACGTTGTTCATGAACCTCGGTCACTTTTCCCCGCATCGTCACATCCCCGTCTGCCGGTCGGGTCCGCTTTCGGCTCGCCATCTGGTTCGTGGAACATCTCACATCCATCAACTGGGGTTCATCTCGTCCCTAATTCTTCCATATGCAGAGCCCCAAAAAGTTGGGGTAACCACACGTGGCACGTCAGTGGCTACGAACCTCGTCAACCTCCTTCATCTTCTTCCTTCGACCAGAAGAATACCACCTACTGCCGTCTACCGATGCCCTTCCCCATGTTCTCCTCCGCAATGCCAACGTGATCTGGGGTATACCTCCGTCTACCCCGCGATGACCCTGTCAAAGGTCCATCTGCAACTCTACCAAACGGTGAGGCTAGCCCGTGGTGTTGCTGCTGGGCACGCTGGGAAATGCTACCAGGACAAGCTGGCTAGACAAGGGTGGCGGAAAAGCTTCGAGGCAGTGGAATCAGCCGGTTAATCGAGCAAAGGACATGTAGGAAGCGGTAAACACGGCAGGCTCACGCCGGATATATAGCCCACAGCCCGGGCTGTTCCCTCGGGACTGTTCGGCGGCCGACCAGTCTTACCTCTACAGCTCGGTCAGATTCGCAAAACGCTCGTGGACTCCACAATGAAGGGCTTCACACTTCTCTCCCTCTTGACGGGAGCCCTCTGGGCATCATCAAAAGCCTCCGCCGCAATCCCCTCGGGCCCGGCCAAGACCTACGCGGCATGCCAAAGGAAAACATGCGACCCCCTCGATGGCTGCCCGCCCAACACGCTGTTCGTCAGCAAATCATCCGCCCGCGCAAACTTCACCACCATCCAGGCCGCCATCGCCTCCCTCCCGAACAACACGACCCCTTACACCATCCTCATCGCCCCCGGTGACTACACCGAGCAGCTCAACGTCACCCGCCAGGGCCCCCTGACCCTGCTGGGCATGACGGACCGACCCTCCAATGGTAGCCTCTACGCCAACGTGAACCTCAACACGACAGCCGCCAACAGGAACGAGGTGCAGGTGTGGTGGAACTCGGCTAACCACAACGCCGTGTTCCCGGACAACGTGTACACCAGCGTCCTCACCGTCGGGCCGAATCTCAACGCGACGCTCACCGGCATGGGACCCACGGGCTTCGCGGTGCCCGAGGACACGCCGTTTGGGTGCAGCGATTTCAGGGCGTACAACATTGACTTCAGGAACGACGAGTTCCCCTTCTCCAACGGACCCGCGCACGCCGTGGGCGTGAGCAGAGCCAATGCCGGCTTCTACTCGTGCGGGCTGTACAGCTACCAGGACACGCTGTATGTTGGCAAGTTGGGCAATGCCTACTTTTACGACAATGTGATTGCGGGACAGACGGACTTTCTCTACGGATTCGGCACGGCCTACATTGAGAAATCGACGCTGTCTCTGAGAAACTGCGGCGGTGGTATTACCGCCTGGAAGGGTACGTCGACCTTGTGTCGTCTGGTTTCATGCATGGTCACTAACACGGCACAGGCACAAACACCACGTTTGAGAACAAGTACGGCGTCTATATTTCCGACTCTCAGGCCATCGCCGCCAACGCCTCCATCGCCCAGGTGATCAAGGGCGCCTGCCCCCTCGGCCGCCCCTGGAACGCCCAGCACCGCTCCATCTTCATGGAGTCGTACTTTGACGCCAGCATCAAGCCGCAGGGCTACATCCCCTGGGGCTCCACGGACCCGCGGACGAACAATGTTACCTTCATGGCCGTCTACAACGATAGGGGTCCCGGCTGGACGCCCGAGACCATGGCCGCGAGCAACGTCACGATCGTGCTGAACGACGAGGGCGTCGAGCCGTACAGGAATCCGGTCAATGTTTTCCAGACGGAGGACGGCGCGCCGGGCTTCGTTTCCTGGATTGACGAGAGCGTTTTGAGGTCGTGATTGTCTTACTATCTGTTAGACGCTGAGCCAAGTAGCAATACAGTATTGTTCTGAATCCTGATGTAGCAAATCTTTATCCTTCCGTGACATCCCTCACTCCACTATTCTACCAGTCGTGCACTCACAACGCGTCACATCCATCCCTTGATGGCTAGAAATCAGACACCTCGTCATATCGTGCCTCTTCCGGGTTGCCAGATTGTCTTAACATGGTTCAGAGAGTCAGTCGCGTCCTTCGGCGTCTGTCAACACTCGACAAATCCTTCGTTACAGAGCCATCAGTCGAGGACCCAGATCGGTGCAGTACTGTTACCGCCAGCTGGCTGCAGAAGTTCTGGCACCGGCGTGCTGGGCAGCGACAGCGTGGCAGATCGAGGCGAGCCCGGGTAGTCTGGCGCATCCACCATGTCGGCGTCTGACTCGGGGTCGAATTTTATCTCGGCCTGCTCAGGTTCATCGTCGACCACGGTGGTAGCTTTCGGCGAATCGCCGTCCATCTCCAGTGAAAAGATGGACAACGGCGCCATTCGCTGGGGAACTGGCGCGATCATCGGGGACGGTAGCGCAAGGTGACTCTCCGATACGAAGATCAATTCTCGGCCACCGACGCTGGCTCTCGAGGCTCTCTGCGGAACCAGGCCGTCAACTTGTAGCAGCCAGTTCTTGAGGTGCTCGCAAAGAAGTCGAACAACACAGGCCGGGAATGCGTTTCCGATCTGCTTCTTCAGCTTGGATTTTGCCGTGGGCGCAAACTTGTGCCACACAGGGAAGCCCTGCAGGCTTGCGAACTCTCGAACAGTGTACGCCCGCGTGTTGGACCAGTGCATGTTCTGTCCACCAGAACAGGTGACACATCTTCGCAAAATCTCGTCGGGATCACTGACAACAGAGCCCATCGGAAGGTTGTCTCTGGTTTCGTCGTCGGGGTTGTGGAATGTCGAAGTGTCGTCGATCTTGCTTAGGGCCTGCCGAATCGTAACGTATCGCGAAAGGCCACCGGCGCCCGTCTCGGAGTGCGTTGCAGTCGGGAATGGAGGCAGTCTCTCGCCCGGACAGGCTCCAATCATGATCAATCGCTTCCGGGTCTGCGGCAAGCCCCAGGTCTGCAGGTGGACAATTTTCCAGGTGACGGAGTAGCCAAGCTCAGTGAAACCACCAACCAGAATACAGAAGAAGGGATCGTGGCAGCGTTGGAGAATGCCAAAAGTCTGCTCCAGGGTAAAGATTCTCGGCCTCAGCTTCTCGACCAAGTGTCTGCATGCGAAAAGCGCCGCGACGTTGGCCTCGTCGTTGACCCCGGGAATGGTGTGGGCTGGGGACCACGTTTGGCAAGGAGGTGAGAGATGAAGGACGTCGATGAACATGGCAACATCCTTCTTCTCGATCAAGAACTCATCAATCGACATTTGGTAGAGCTCCGTGCCAGGGAAGTTGAGTCTGTAGCTGTCGCACGCCTTGTCCCAGTGGTCCACGGCGAATTTGACGTGCAGTCCTGCCCGTTCTGCCCCCCGCGAGAATCCACCAGCTCCAGAGAAGGAGTCGAGGACGGTGTATTTCTGCTTATCCACAGACTGAGAATCTGAGCCTCGTGCTTCAGGCCGGTGCGAGCCACCGGGAACTATGGGACCTCGCCAGTTGAGCCTGAGGTCCCCCTCGTCGAATCGAAACTCATCTCGCGTGACATCGTCTGCCCGCACTCGCTCAAGGGTCCAGTGATGGGCGCGGCGCTTCTCTTTGAGCTTCGCAGTTCTGTAGTGTAAGAAGAACTTCCATCGGCACACCAGCGGCCCTTCCTTCTTGACAGCCTCAAGGCTGTTGAAAACTTTGACGGAATATCTGTGCCTAGGGTACGGTGCGTTGGTCTTGTGGAGAGTTCTTGGACGCAACAGCGCTGCCGCGGCTACCTCAACGCGTGCTTGGGCTTCAGCCGAACGATCATCTTCCTCATCCAACTCGTACAGCTCAAAGATCTCGTTGACTTTTCTGGGAAGCTTTGCGAACAGGCTTCTAGATCTGCAGTAGGGTATTCCAATCACCGTGATGGCATGTGTTTCAATGTTCTCGGTAATCGAGGTTACAAAGATGAAGTTGATTCGTGCCGCTGATTTCCTGTCTCCATCGAGGTCGAGGTCGATCTCGTACAGCTTGTTCTCCTTGATGAGGAGATAGTCCTCGCGCACGAACCGACTAAGGTGTCGGACTGAGGTAGGAACAGGCTTACGTCGGGGCTTTCTCGGCCGTCTGACGGCAACAGGTTCGTCGTCGACAGTGAGATCAATTATTTCTGCCAACTCCAGACTGGCGAGGTCATCTTGCCTTTCTTCGTCGATGTCATCGCTCTTGCCGCCAAAAGACTGGCGATCTCTTCGTGGCCGGTAGTTTCGGACTGCTTCTGCAAGGTCAACGACTTCTCGCTCCCGAGCAGATGAGACTGGTTCTTCGTAATCGATGACGATGGCGTCTTCTCGGGTGCTTCCTGCACCTCGAGGTGGCATTTTGATTATGGTACTAGAACATATATTAGTCAACAGTGGAATGGAGCGCGTCAGTGCCCTTACCAGAGAATGACAATCTGATGAGCAGGCTTCTCGACAAGGTAATAGGTACAACTCCTAGGCAACTCGAACAGCCGCAACCTGGAGGCTGTTGATCCTCGGGCTGGAGACGAAAGGTGCTGCGTCGGTATGAGCGAGACTCTCTCAGGTAAGAAAGAGACGTTCGCAGAGAGAGACGGAACGTAGCCGAGAGATACAAAAGCTGGGAGGAAGGAGAGCTAAAAGTCCGTGGACAGAGAGGTTGGGAAATAAGTAGGATGTGGTGAAGTAGCCTGAGGAAAGGCACAAACTGAATGCCTCAGGGTCATATCTACCTTCAGGGGTGAAGGCTAGCAAAAAATACTGGTGGTTTTGCTAGCTGCATTGAAGTTTTCTGCTGGAAGTACAAAAGAAGAAAGAGGTATGGGTACCCTGGAAGGCCTCCTTCTGATTAGGTTGCTTCTATGATGCTATGTGGTCTTGAAACCCTCCATTAGGACGAGTCAAAAAGCCATTTGTGAGGTAATTGGCAGTTATTTGAGACTGTAGACTTACTTGCCTTGATGCTTGTTCTTGATTATACAGCATCTGATACTGATACTACAAGAAGGCATTCAGGTGGTTTGGCAAGCTTGGAAAAACTCGTCTAATAGCAATAATTCCGAAAAACATACAAATGTCAAACCCACCCATGCAGACTGGATAGAAGAAACCTAAGCCTGGAGGATGATAGTATTTGGTTTGTATACTAAGGATAGCTCTTCTCCATCATTGAAAAATCCAAGAGGCATTCTGCTATAGACCATCCCTAGAGTAAGCTTGCTGAGTCCTGATATGAGTGTTAAAGATTGTAAAGAATCTTGACTGTGAAAGAGAACAAGAACCCCACGACCTACAACCTATGAGATATAATCATATAATCATATGATATTAATCATAGCTGTAATGAAGAGAAAACCAACGAGGGCCCCATTGACTCAGCCAGGGCTTCAAATTCATGTAAATATGAACACGGAGAAAGAATATACTTACCCATAGTAGATAATATGCTAGACTATATGACTTGTTATATTTAGTAATTGTTTACCTTAGCTATGAAGATGGTTCTAGCTGCTTAATGTATAGAGTAGTGATCAGTAGTTATCTACCTATTTTACTCAACTACTATCTTTAATATTTGAATGATCTTTTGATTGTGAAGATAGTATACATATACTGTTGTATTTTAGAAAGCTCATGTAGTCAGACTGTCTGTTTTCTAAGGCTTGTATACTGCAATTTGGACCCTGTATTCATCCAAAGGTCAGCCTTCGGTAATTCACAGCTAGTAGTAGTCACAAGATGACCCCTCATTATCCACCTGCAACCTTTCTCAGAGACTGAATCACTGCATCTAAGCATAAGCAACCCATTGACTTTCTTCAAACGCCGCTCATTTCCCCAGTGTTCTGCTTCAATCCAAGAAAGACAAGGCAAGTCTTTCATAACCCCTGAAAGAAAGAAGTCTTTCACCATCACTCTTGCCTGTTGCGCCATTAAGGTCTGCACCTGCCACATACTGAACTCAAGAGGATGAGCACATACATCTGCTGAGCGCCAGTTGCAAAATATCGACTTCAGGACGGACCGAACTTCTCAGACACTTCATCCCCCATCGATACCATTTTTCCTTCAACATACCCACACTTGTCTACCCCAACTTCCTCACCCCCCTCTACTCACTTCAGCCCTCGCAGGCTTGAATATCAGCCAACCCCATTTCGGGACTTTCTACAATCTTCCAGTTGACGACAATCAACCCACAGCTTGAGTCAGCAATTCCCACATCAATTGTCTTACATATCAGCCTAACACAAGACATGATGCAGCACCCTACCCGAGCAGACCCAGCAACGATGCAGACACGCGCTGCAAGAAGGCGCGCAGCCCAGGAAACCATCCTACCTGAGCCAAAGCGTTTGAGAACACCACTCCCAACTTCACTTCGACCCAGCCGGGAAGACCTTCCACACGGCCTCGGCAGCATTCATAGGCCAGCAGGTGCACCCATCAATCAATTCAAGACAATCAACAAGGTCGACAAGAAGACCTCAGAGAGCCCTGGTAGGCCTCATATGCAAGAATTCGAGACCTACGATGTGGATAGAGAGGTACCCAAGAGGCGCAAGCGAGTTCCGAGACGTACGAAGGATAACCCATATGGTCTGATGCCGGGTCGAACTCCCTACCCCGATCGCCAAACCCCTACCCCTGAAGAGTGCCAGGAAGTCCACGATATTTTGACTGAACTGCATGGGGAGTTCAAGTCTCCGGACAAGATCCCACCCCCTTCTACAGAGGTTGCTGGCTGCGGAGAAGTCCCAGACCTTGTCGATGCCATGATTAGAACGCTCATCAGTGGCCACACGTCCATGGCCAATGCCAACAAGGCCATTCAGGACGTGATCGCAAGATTCGGTCTGCTTGACAAGGATGGTATCGGTGCTGGAAGCATCGACTGGAACAAGGCGCGCCTGGCTTCGGAAGAGGATGTCATGTGGGCGATTAAGAGAGCTGGCTTGGGCTACACGAAAAGCAGAGAGATCAAGCAGATCCTCGACATGGTATACGAGGAAAACCAGTTCCGAAGAAGGGAGATTTTGAAGGAAGAAGAAACAGGCGAGCCGGGAGATTACATTGGGGCCAGCGAGCTTACGCAAGGACAAAAGGACCATCAGCTTCTCAAAATTGAGAGCAACATCCTCACGCTGGACCACATCCGTGGGATGACGACAGACGAAGCCATGCTCGAATTCACCAAGTACCCCGGAATCGGCATCAAGACTGCTTCTTGCCTTGTCCTCTTCTGCCTCCAACAACCGAGCTTCGCTGTCGACACCCACGTCTGGCGAATGTGCAAGTGGCTGGGATGGGTCCCGCCCAAGTCCTCCAGAGACGACACTTACATGCACTGCGAGCTTCGGATTCCGGACCATCTCAAGTATGGACTTCATCAGTTGTTCATTCATCACGGCAAATCGTGCGGGCGCTGCCGCGGCAACACTCGAGAGGGAAGCGTCGAGTGGTACAACACGGACTGCCCCCTCGAGCATCTCTTGAACCGATTCGACAAGCGCCAAGCCAAGGTCATACCGAAGAAGGTTCTCGGCAAGCGGAAGAGGCTACACGCTGTGCAGCTGGAGTCATATCTTGACGACGAAGCCATCAGGGAGGAAGATAGGGGAGAGTCCGGCTACGATGCTGATGAAGAAAGTCACGGCGAGCCCTCTAATAGGGAGATGAGGAACTTGAAGAGAGACCATTCAGGCAACAAGATGATCTTGACCCTCCATTCTCAGCGTCCTCGGAGGATGAAGGCCGACGAAGAACGTTCAGTCAGTGACACGACGGCTGATACGGAGGAGAGCCGTCCTTTCAACGATGAAATGCTTGACGTGGAGAGCGTTTCGTCAACGGATGAGCTAACATTAATGGAGAATGACGAAAGCCTCCACGGCACAAAAGTGGTCACTGCCAAAGAGGGGAAGGCCACTGGCATCCCCAAGGAGTCCAACAATGCTGCTGTCAACATCTCTAGGAAGAGAGCCCCGTCGGTTGACAAATACGTCTTTGAACTGCGTCAGGGTCGCAAGGCAGAAAAGCCTATGTCCGAATAGGCAAGGCAACCAGAAAGGAAGGTCTGGTGCATGTTTGTGAAGGTATTCATTGCTTAACAAGAATTGTTATCATGCTCGACTACTAGGGCTTTAACTTGCTTCCACTGGTAGGCGCACACAATGATAGAGGGTTAGTCAGGTGGTCCGGATGCGAACAGGGAAGAATTAAAAGGGCATGATTAGCTTAGATTCAAAAGTCTTGAACGAATAAGTACTCTCAACTCACAATAAGAAGCCATTCAAGTGCATAACCATGATTGCAGTCTTTTCAATGTGGCGCAGGCAAGATGTCTGGGAGATAGGTGGTCTAGTGGTCCTCAGAGGGGAACAGAACAGAGCTCACTTAGCTTTATACTTTTACATACCCACCCAACTACTACCTTAGTAGGCAGGTAGGTGAAAGAGAGGACAGTGTTGTGGTCGGGTTGTGGTTGTGGTTGGTGTTTGACATGGAAAGTCTAGTGGCCAAATGAAAATAAGGTATGGTCTGTGCTTACAGTAAGGTATGTATAGGTATCCTCAGATGTCTGCCCACGCAACAGAGATTGGATACAGGCCATACAGGCCATGATGCTACGGAGTACCTATAACCCCTTGGTGGTACCTTATTAGGTAGGTACGGAGCACCTTACCTACCTAGGTACCTTAAGGTACTGTGTAGGTAGGTGGGAGGGGCCTTAGCTGCAGAAGCACCGGGCCTGAGTACCTGATGTAGGTAGGTAAGATACCTTAGGTAGCCTAAAAGAAGCAGTGGCTAAAAACCCGTTACCCCACTGACACATGGTTGGCTGCTGAGTGTCTACTCGGTGGCACCCCCTGCCGACACGCTCGGTGCGCCTTTAATGGGGTTTTGCGTGCCATGCCGCGTCTACTCCACGTCCCGGGCTCAGAGCGTGTCATTACCACGTTTTGCACCAACTCCATTTTACCCTAGGGTGATTCTCACTTCAACCACCACTTCCTTTGCCCACGATCTCTAATGGCAGCTCCCCCCCACTTCACACCCATTAAGCCGGTCGCAGAGCCCTGATCCTTTTGTTCTTTCCTCCTGTTGAATTTTGGTCAGCCATAATCTGTATTAAACCTCGCCCGCAACACCACGGCCCTCCTCCCAACCCTCCTTCTTCAACTCGCCCCTCGAGATCAAAGCGAACAACCGGCGATCCAACTCCACAGGCCCAGCGCAAGAAGATTTCTTCGCATTCCTGGAGTGTAAATAGTGCCAAACCGCAACGTTCCGCCAGTTGCACGCTGCTCTTGGCGTCTGTAATCTACATCATCACGATACCCCACGACAATATTTCCTCCACGCGAAGACCTTCGATCTTTTCCCGACGATTGCTCCATCTCAAAGGAACCTCTCGATCATAAGAGACATGCCTCGACAGCTTCTACCCTTGCGATAAGATGGATTCACAACCGGTCGAGGATATTCTCGAGGAGAACTTTGGCAAGTTCAGCCGCATACCAGCGGAGGTTCATTTGCTGTGCCCCAAAGTGGATGAGGAGGACTTTGAAGATTATGAAGACCTCACGACGGATGGCGATGATGTCTCGGTCGAGCAAAAGAAGAAAAGAGTGGAAGAAGGAAAGAAGAGACTGGATATCGTTTACTGGACCAGTCTTCTGCTCGCCTACGGCAAGGATAAAGCTGGTGTTTGGCTCACCGAATGGGGAAACCGCATGGCTCTCAATCTACACAACTGCGACAAGTGTGTCCTGAACTGGCACATGCATCGCAAGCAATACCTTAGAACTTTCGCCGAGTACGTGGTGACCATCCGACCCTCTGCACCGGCGAGAGCGTGCTGACCTAGGCCCCAGAAAATTTCCGGAAGAAGCAGTTGCGGGCTTCGAAGATTGCCTGCACAAATTCGACTTCGACCGAATCGACAAGGGTCTGAACTGGGCCAAGAGAATCATCGACAAGGTAGAGGCTGAAGGCCGCACGTTCTCCAGGTCGGACCTAGGCGAAGACCAAGCACCCGTTCTCCTTACCGTCTACGAAGCTCTCTGCTGCATGGCGTACATCAGCGTGCCCGAAAAGAGACAGCTCTTCCAATATGTTTTCGTGCGTTTCTCGGGCAAGAAGCCCCTGAAGCTTGGCGAAAACGTCCTGCTTCCCGCAATGACACAGTTCTTGTTCGGCGAAGAAAAGACGAGACTGGCCTTTGCCGAAAAGTCCTGGGAGCGGCTTCGTCCTCAGTCACTCACCAAGGAGCAATTCGACTGGGCTGTGCACGACAACCTGGAGCACGCGATCCTCGCCGTTGCGCAGCTTCATCCCCGAGACCCCACCAACATTCCAGAGTTTGAAAGGTTCTGGAGAGCCATGAACTGGATTCTCAAAGTTCTGGACGAGCAACTCATCCTACATGGCATCAGAGGCATGGAAGTCTCCCCGAGCATCTACGATCTACTCTTCTCGCATCTGCAGTGCGAGTCTGAGTCTGTCTTGCTCCTTGTCATCCAGGCGCTTACGACCTTGCTGCAAACGTCGTCCCAAGCTTTCTGGGACACGATTGGCGAGGCCCGCCCCTTTGTGGTGGTTGAGCAGGTAGCTTCGCAGCGCCTCTTCAAGCAGCTCCTTGCGCAATCCTTGACGTTCGCCATTCAGTCGCCCAACGATGGCGGCGGCGGAGACGACATCGAATCAGTCACAACTTCGTGGATTAACACATGGATCCAGTCCTTGAAGCGCAACCAGAAGGTAGATGCCTGTGAACAGCTACTCCATCTTCTCTTTGAGCAAATCATCCACGATGCCTCCATCGGAGAGCAAGGACGAGCTGCCTGCATCCGCGCCGGCTTAGATGCCCTAGAGCATGTTCTGCGGTCTTTTCTGGACCCAAAAGTCAACGTCATTTCGGCCACGACCTCGGTTTACGTTAACTCTATTCTCAACGTCACTTTGAAGCATAGAGATGTCGTCAGAGACGCGGCACAGACAAGAAGCCAAGATCAGCACTCTCTTGGCGTCCCCAAGGCTGCGCTGAGTGTCCTCAACGCCGCTTTGGCCCTGGATTCTCGGATCACTGCGGAGGAGCACTCTGAACTCCGCAAAACCGAACACATGTCTATTCAGACGGCCGTGACTCGCAACTCGGCCGAGTTGTGGGATGGATTCGTGGACGATCTTTACAGCGGCCAAACCGTTTTGGCCAAGACTATGGTGATGTCAATGGCGCCGCTCATCAACGTCGAGAGGTTCCGGCCCAACAGAAAGAGCACCAACGGACTGGAGAAGGCAAAAGAGGAATTCAACACCCGGTTTATCAAGACCGCTGCAGCTCTTGGACGGGTTATGCAACGCCTGGGGGAATTCACCTTGGTGGAGCTCAATGAACTGTGTCTCGGCGGCAACGCCATTCGCCCCATCATCGCCTTCACCGTTCATGGAGAGGAGGAGATCAGCAGCGCAAGCATTGAACTCATCAAGGCCATTACCGAAACGTCGTCTCGTTCAGATGCGCTCACGGCCTTGCTCGAACGTCAGCTCAGCACCACCTGTTCTTCGATGATATTCGCAACGCGCAAGATCATGGACCTCCAGAACCTAGCATGGGGGCCTGCTCGTCAGATTATCAACACCTCCAAAGACATTGTGAAGGCCCTCTGCGATCTGTCCACGGGCATCCTGAGGTCCAAAGCCCTAGACCAAGGCGAATCTAACGCAATTTCGTCGTGGTGGGGAACAATCTGGAGGTACATTGAGCTCGCCTTTCTTCACACCGCACCGTGGTCTCACGAGGGGGAGATCATCATGATGCAGGATTTTTGCAGAGATGTGATTGAACTAGCAGATCTCATGCTCGCTCAAGACGGTCTATTTGCCTCGGCCTTGCGACAAGGTCCTGTGCCACAGCAGGGCACAGAAGCGACCAAAATGCAGCAGCTGCTGAAGGAGCCTCAGCGTCACCTGATTGGAATCGTCAAAATGCTGCGACTAAGGGACTACTATTTAGTCGAAGTTACTGTGAAGGTTGTGACCAAGCTACTTAACAGACTTCGCGAGAACGATCTAGACATTCCTCCTGACTCCAGAGCCTTCGTACATGACGCCTGTGTCAAGCCGCCCAATGGAGGCAGACCCGCCGTCATCACCAACCTAAACGATCAACAACGAGCTGAACTGCTCAAGGCGTTGGGTGAAGACGAAGACGACGATGACGACGACGTCATCGAAATCACAAGAATCTCCGACATTTCCACGCCCGGGAAACCAAAGAAACAGAGTTTTCTCGATGCCTGGTCGAAATCAGGTACCACAACAACGACGAGCCGCACAAACAAGGACGATGTGCTCCAGCTCAGTACCTCGGTCGACAAGAAGCGGTCGGTTCTGGACAAGATAGCCGCGCGCCAGAAGGCGTTGCCAACTGTTGCCCGGCCGTCGCTCACGTCTCTCAAACCAAAGGTCGACAACCAGATTTCCACAAAGGCCCTCATCGAGTCCAGGAAGAAGGCCAAGGCAGAAAAGTTGAAGAGAGACGCCGATGCCGCAGCAAGAGCTCAAGCCCTGCGAGGATTGGCGCCGACCGAGGGATCAGGCCTCAAAGGGCTCGGTGGTGTGGTTGGCAAAGTCGACGCACCTCAGAAGAGTCAAATCATGGTGGACAGCGACGAGGAAGAGGAAGACGATTCCGAGGATGAGGATCTGAATAACCTCATCAACAAGGGGCAGCAGGGCCAGAAGGCGGTCAGCGAGGCTGAGAGACGTCGCGAGCGTGCGTTGCTCGAAAAGACGCGCGGTCCAGTGAAAAAGGTAAAGGTTCAGCGGTCCGCAAAGGACATGCGTGCCCGCTTGATTCCGCCCATGGATCAGCTTCATCAGGCCATCTTGGAGTGGGATATTTTCCACGATGGCAATGATCCCCCGTCCACCTCTGCTTCATTTGTGTGCACAAAGGTTGCAAACACGTATGCAAACCCCTTGGACTACAAGCAGACATTCCTGGGTCTCTTGCTCTCCGAGGCCTGGCGTTCCTTTGTGACTGCGAAAGATGAGACCACATCCAAGCCATACGGTCTCAAGATTGCATCGCGCATGAGCGTTGACAAGTTCCTGGAAGTGACAGCAAGCATCCCGATCCAGGAGAACCGGGAGCGTATGCTGTCGGAAGGTGACATTGTCCTGCTGTCCACGGGAGGTAACCCTTTGAATGATAGCTCTGAAGCCCACGCGTTGTCGAGAATCTGGAAGACCAGCTACAAGAAAGACAGGATGGAAGTGACATATCGCCTGAACAGCAAGAACAATCCGCTGGTCCCGTCGAATGCGCTTGGCGTTGGTGCCGAGCTCCAGGCTGTAAAAATCACCAACATGACGACCATCGAGAGAGAATATGCCGCTCTCGAGAGTCTCCAGTACTACGATCTCATGCTTGAGGTCATCAAGGCCGAACCGTCTCCTGTTCTGAAGTACAGTGAGGAGGCGGTAAGTGGCGTCATGCAGAACTACCAGCTGAATCCTGGACAAGCCAAAGCCATTCTCGGTGCCAAGGACAACGATGGCTTTACTTTGATCCAAGGGTAAGTTGGGCGGGTCTCGTGCGTGACTACTGCTAACACCCCGCAGACCTCCAGGTACTGGCAAAACGAAGACGATTGTGGCAATGGTTGGCTCGCTGCTTACCGGCAATATCCAAGCTCCCGGAACCGCCATCAAGCCCAGGCTCGTCGGCCAAGCTCAGCAGAATGCCATGCCAAAGAAGCTTCTGGTGTGCGCTC
This sequence comes from Colletotrichum spinosum, assembly GCA_004366825.1. Classification (NCBI taxonomy): domain Eukaryota; kingdom Fungi; phylum Ascomycota; class Sordariomycetes; order Glomerellales; family Glomerellaceae; genus Colletotrichum; species Colletotrichum spinosum. The sequence continues at coordinate 644,102 of QAPG01000056.1, read as the reverse complement.
CCAGCAACGCCGCCGTTGACGAGTTGGTGCTGCGTCTCAAGCAGGGCGTCAAGACCATGAATGGATCGTTTCACAAGATCAACGTCCTCCGCCTCGGCAGAAGCGACGCTATCAACGCCGCGGTCCGAGACGTGACCCTCGACGAACTGGTCAAGAAGAAGCTTGAGGGCGACACCACAAGGGAAAAGGCCAAGGCAGAGAGAGACAAACTACACACTGACGCCGCAACTATTCGGGATCAACTCGCGGCTCTTCGTCCCAGGATAGAGGAAGCTCGTGCGACTGGTGATCGTACTGTCGTCCAGGCCTTGCAGAGAGACTACGACGGCCTTCGACGCAGTCAGATCAATGTCAACGCCAAGATTGAGGAAGACAAGGCGAGCGGAAACACGGCCACCCGCGAAGCTGAGATTCGGCGCCGGCAGATCCAGCAAGAGGTTCTCGACGGAGCCCAGGTTCTGTGCGCCACGCTGAGTGGCAGTGGTCACGAAATGTTCAAAAACCTGAACGTCGAGTTCGAGACCGTCATCATCGATGAGGCAGCTCAGTGCGTTGAGCTCAGCGCCTTGATCCCACTGAAGTACGGCTGCACCAAGTGTATTCTCGTTGGTGACCCGAAGCAACTGCCGCCAACGGTGCTTTCTCAGTCTGCCGCCAAGTTTGGCTACGACCAGAGTCTGTTCGTCCGCATGCAGCGCAACCATCCCGACTATATCCACATGTTGGACCGCCAGTACCGCATGCACCCGGAGATCAGCTTGTTCCCAAGCATAGAATTCTACGAGGGCAAGCTTGTCGACGGAGACGACATGGCCGGACTTCGTCGCCAGCCTTGGCATGCCAGTTCCCTACTTGGCCCTTACCGATTTTTCGATGTCGAGGGCTCCCAGACGAAGGGCAACAAGGGCCGCTCTTTGGTGAACCATGCCGAACTGAAGGTCGCAATGCAGCTGTACGAAAGGTTCCGATCAGACTTTGGAAGGCAAACCGACATCCACGGCAAGATCGGTGTCATTACGCCATACAAAGCTCAATTGCAAGAGCTCAAGTGGCAGTTTTCTCGCCAGTACGGAGAGAACATCATCGAAGACATCGAGTTCAACACAACCGATGCGTTCCAAGGACGAGAGTGCGAGATTATCATCTTTTCTTGCGTTCGAGCCAGCCCCACGGGCGGTATTGGTTTCATGCAGGATATCAGACGTATGAACGTCGGTCTGACGCGTGCCAAATCCTCGCTCTGGATTCTAGGAGACTCTCGGGCTCTCGTTCAGGGTGAGTTCTGGAACAAACTCATCGTCAACGCGCAGCAGAGAGACCTTTACACCAAGGGAGACACCATGGGTATGCTTCGCAAGCCGAGTGCCATGAAAGGCTTACCTCCAACATCGAAGTCGGCTCCTCATAACACGCCTTCTGTTATACCTGATCAGAAGCCGCAGGTCCTCAGCCGGGAGGTTGAAAGTAAGGACGCCGTGCAGTCGCCGCCACAGGCGCACACGAAGACCCCCAACAGTCATCAGTCTGCCAACCGCGACGGTGGCAACCGTGTCGAAAGACCCAGCGAGAGAGCCCCAGTTAACCCTGCCTCTGCTCGTAACTCGGACCGGCCGCCCATCATCCAGTCGTCGACTCCCAAGCAAGAGTCTAAGAAGAGACCTTCGGACGCGGGTGACTCACAGCGCGGACCGAAGAGGGTATGTGAAGAAAACACCAGCAACACTGTTTCCAGAGAGTTTTCAACTTCAGCATTTAACACAGCATTCATAGGTGACCACGGAGCAGAACCGACCGAACCGACCGCCGCCGACTGGTCCCAGGGCGATGAACAACACACCGAAGGAGCCGAAGCAGGCGATGGACCCGTCTGCCATGGTAGCCCTCGGTCTGACACCAGCTGCACGACCGCCGGCGACGACTTCGGATGCGAGTTCGAGGAGATTGCCATCTAATCCCCCTTTGCCACAGGAACGTAATCTGCCTCCTAGGGTGAGTGAACCAACCGGTCGTCGTTTGCGGGTTCACATAACTGACAAGATGATAGCCTCCTGGACAGAATCCCAGTGTCATTCACCGGAAGAAGCCAAAGGCGGATCCTTTCATTCAGAGAAAGCCTCCCAGACGCTAAGGGATGCACCTAGGCGACGATTCTTGGTTTGTAGATATATCAGCAAGGGCTGGGTTTTGGCAGGGCTTTTGCATCACGGGGAATGGGGCCCCTGGCGTTACAGGTCTAGGCAAGGGATTTGGTTGAGCATGTGCGACAGGTGACAGGCGACTGGTGTCGCCTCTTTGATCCTTGGAACTAGGCATGGTCTTCGAATGAGGCTGGGCATCAGGCAAGGATGAAGTTTGACGGGTGGTAGCGCGAAAGGATGACAGTCCATGGGTTTCAGCAGAGGAAAGGACACACCTAGTGTAAGATGCAAGATACCTCAGATATTCATCAGCAGGAAGACGAGAGGAAAGGCGGTCGTGGCAAGGCAAGGCAAGGCATGGCGTTGGCGCGGTATGGCATAGTAAGTGATTGGTGAAGCGACCTGGCTTGAATAATCATGCAGAGGCCGGGGATGGCTTCCCGCGCTCCCGTTGGTGCGACTCGTCGGGTATGGTTAACAACGACGGGATTAGACAGCTGGCAAGTGACGGCCGGCAAGGAGAGCATCTCCCCGTGATGTAGAGCCAAGTATTAAGAGGAAACATCAGGTGGTGCATGCCCACGACAACGCGCAGAGTCGGACCGAACCTACGTCGACGCGAGAATGCCCAAATGTCTGGTGTTGTACATTGTCGCCTATGAGCCAGTGTTGGATAAAGTATCCAGGTGAATATGTCCAAGACATGCAGCGGGCAGCACGAGACAATTGACAGTTCACGTCTGTCTACCCGTACTCTCACAACTTTACTATCCTTACCTGCAGAATTTCATAAGCTTCTTTCATTCCCTGGACGGATAAGTCGTGTGGCTTTTTCTTTTCTCAGAGACGAGATAGGGACGAGCTATAGATGTGGCGGGCCGAGGTGATGTTTGCTCACGGCTTCTTTTTTCGATAAGCCCCGAGTTGTCCCGTCACACAGGATGGAAAGAGGGGAAAGGGGGTAGGGAAAGTATGCCATGGAACTGAGCGGTGCCGCTGGAAGAGTCTCGGCTGTCGAGGGAAGCGTGTTTCTATGGGGGTATGTGTGCGTGTGTGGGCGAGGTGAAGTTGAAATGAGGTAAGAAGGTATAGAGCTATACTACTGTACGGATAGTAAACTAGCAACGGTCTCGAAGGAGGTAAGGCCGAGTAGGGCAGCTTTATACGGGTTGGGGCTTGCCGGGAAACTTGGCAGGAAGTGCGTCCGTGTCCCCGAGGGCCGGTTACTTGTAAGGTGAAGGAAGTGGAAATAGCTGGAAAGAGGTCCTCAGGGTCCGATGGCACGCCGGCCGGGGCTTTTTGAAGGACGGGAAAAGAAAACAAGAAAGAGAGGCAAGACGTGGTTTTGCGGAAAGAAGGAAAGTTTATTTGCTGTGGCAAGGTGGCGGGCGGAAGAAAGAAGGTTATCGCGGGAAGAGAACAGAAAACCACATGGCTCGTTTCTCGTTTCTTTCTTGTTCTGTTCGTAAGAGTGCGGTGAGGGTTTGTGGCTTGTCAACTGTCTTGACCTGGATCTGGTGCCGATGAGTCTCGCCGATGGGAAGGAAGAGGGAAGCGGAGGTGTTCTGGACTCTTGACCCCCTCGGGGAGAAGGGGGGAGGATTGGTTTCAGTGATGGTTAGATTTGGATGATTCTTTGTGCTTTGAGGCACGTTGCAAAGAAGGCGAGACATTTGTTTGGATGTGTTACCGAGGGAAGGGATAGTTGGATGATGCCATGAGGGATGTGCACCAGGGTAGGGATCTTGACGAGGTCCCGGGGTCTGGGATTTTGAGGATGATGGCCAGGTGTCGAAGAACGGACGTCTTGTCAGGCTGCCATCTGAAGGTTTTGACGGGAGTTGCACCTTGCGGCGACGGATGATGGTGGATGGTTTGGATGAAGGAACATCGTGTATGGGGGGACCCCTGCTAGAGGGGCTTTTAGGTTGGCGAGAGCTGAATATGCATGCCGGGGCATGTCTTGGGCGCAAGGTGGTCTTGTTTCTGGCGGCCTGGGGCTGGAGGTGTTCTCGGCACGACCTACGCGGGGCTTATCTGCGGTTTCCTTGATTGCCGTGTACTGCGTAAGCTGTTGCGTCGAACGATGGTGGACAACTTGATAGGTTGTGAAAGCATGAAGTGGTTTATGATGGTGAAATGCACGTCGAAGCGAGGAGGAGGGTGGTGACAGGCAAGGGATGTGTAATACGAGCTGAAGCTGAGATATCAGGTTCGGCTGGGGGCATTTTGGAGTCGCAACGTGCAGTAGCATCTGGGCCGACGAAGCCATCACACTCACTATGACACATGGGAATAGCGTCGTCGTTGAAGGGAGTGGATGCGACGAGAGGGAGATGGGGCCGTGCGGCTAAGGGATGGAGTAAAGTGGAGAAGACACATACTTGTATGTACTTCGGCAAACGGGTGATTAGGTGGAAAAACTGCATTGCAATGGCTACGGAGTAGCAGGGAGCGGGAGGACAGCCGGGGATGAGTTTGGGCTGCGGGATGTGCGCTTACTGATGTTCTCTGCAAGGATCAGCAAAGGTGCAGCGCAGGTGGAATTGCAGGGTATTTTTGGTTGCATCTGTCCGCGATGAGAGCGAGGGCAGGGCTTCGGAGAGAGGGAAGACGATGGGGAGGGGGGGAGGGGTGGGGTTCCTCTAGAAAGCCAGATCTGACTACATGGCATGAAGAATGTGGACGAGGCGATGCGACGCTGAGCGTTATTGGTTGTCATGGGAAATCTGTTTAGCCACATACAGAACAAAGTCGATGCTAGTTCGGCAATAGCACAGAAAGTACACGTGAATAGCCTCGTCTCTCGAGCAACGCGGAATGAGATTTGCATGTCTAACATGGCATCCGATGCATGATATCGGTTTCGTTATTGCAAAATGATCGAGACCAGGTATCTTATCACTGGGTAATAGGTACATCACAGACATTGCGTAAGCGCACCGATGAGTTGTGCGCTGCATATCTAACTCAACGGCCATGGGCCCATCTCATTTTCGCATGAGGAAAACGAAAAAGTGGCAACTACCAGCTAAGATTGGCCCTGCTGTGTAAGAGACATGTCTGCGTGCGAAGATATAAGCATAAGAAACTCATGGCTAGAAGCTTAAGGCACAAGCGGCAGAACAGAGCAGCAAGCACTGATGTATGCTCGTCCAGCCTGGACTGGTGGACCTGAAGTGTGCAGAAAGCCAAGGCAAACTAACAACGCTTGAGCCCGTCGACGGCGTCAAGACGCAATGGGCCGCTACGCTGCGCTGCAACTATGACAATCACGATGGTCGTTAGTGGACGGCTACAGCTACAAAGTCGTCCAGTTCAACATTGTCTTGTCGTCAAAGCTTGCACCTGCCTTGTGGTGCATGTAGTCATATCAAGTAGGTAAGGAAGGAATCCCCCAAATAAAGGTGCGCCTACCTACCTAAGGTACTAGGTACCTAGGTGAGGCAGCCGAAGGTATACAAGTAGGTAGGTAAGGTGGTGGTAGGGAAGATGACGTGACATCAGGTATCCGTACAGAACCTTTCTGATGCTCCGCTCCCTCTTCTCCACATAGTTTCGCTTGTCGAAGGAAACAATACTCTGAACCTCACCCGCGCGACAACGTTGCGACATTAAAGGTGCGACTGCGCAACGAAAGAATAACCGACGTCACCCTGAATTTGTCTCAATGTCATCTGAGGTGGCCGAGCAACTCGACCCGCGCAGAACTTTCACCAGATCTATTGCTGATATTGATGAGCTAATCTGCTGAAGCACATGTACGCCTGTGGCGGAAGTGGCAGAAGTGACAGAAGGCCCAGAAACAAGCCACATTCTCCTGCCACTCTCGCGGTCCACCACTGAGTCCAGTTAGATAGAAACCCCAAGCCATATCTTCTAGCTTCGTTCCCCCAAATGCCACAGGGAAAACGGTCCTTTTTTTCCTTTCGCTGCGAGCATCCCAATTTCGGCACATCGCAGAGAGACTGACGATCCGGACCGATCAAAAACGTGGACTTGAAGGAAAAGGGGACCTTCGAAGACGGCCCTACGCGATTGGACGACACAAACGACAGGAATGGCTACCGTCGTCGGGGAGACGAGCACAAGCGTCGTGCCACCTCAGTTCAACTCGACTCGAACCCCTTCGTCTGAGACTGAGACTGCTATGGGCCCTGTTGCCAACTGGCGGCGGCCTTGGTTACGGCTACACATGAGAGGATCGGGACGAGAGACACACGAGAAAAGGCTGCCTTGAGTACCCTGAGCTTGGAACATGGCCAAGGAAACCATCGTTGAGCACGGAGAACAGCATCATCTTGCTGCTGTGCACCGTACCTCGCTAACATACCTATACATACTGCCTAACTACGCACATGCGATGCAGCATGCATCGCCGAGCCCCTGCAGCACATCTAATCGAAAGCTGCTGCTCTGCGCATCCCTTGCTGGGGTCATCAAGGCTCCCGGTGCCCTGGGGCCTATGCTGCCCATTGCGTCCACATCGTCAACACCAACACGACGTCCCGGTGTTCCCCCAACCAACTGAAAGGCCGATCGAACCCTCGACTGGGGTCAACGCATAATAGCATGGGCAGAGCGAGTCGACCTTGTCCCTGTCCGACGCACGCCACAATGGATGATCATCGTTTCTTCTTCCCGCCTCATCCTTCTCCGATGCCATCTCGTCCGCCGCTGCACCTTGGTCTACGTAGTATCTGCGTGTGCTCTGCTTCTACCCGAAGTTCAGTGACAGACGGCCAACGATTAACAAAAAAAAAGCAATTTCCCTTGCATCGAGTTCCAGACTACTGGCAGCGCCAATATGCCCCAAGCCGGGAATCGCACACTCCATCCGCGTCTTGCAACAACCTTCCCGCCGCCGCCGCCGCCGTCCACTTTCACTTAGCCCTCAGTTCGCTGCATCGTCGTCCTATGTCGCCATCCTCCTCATCTACGTCGACCTGCGTCTAACAGAAGCATGTCCTCCTCCCGTGGGCCTGTTTCGAGTGATACTGGCACGGCACACACTGGTCGAGCCCGCCTGCAAGGCGCCGGCAAAAGCAACACTCGACCCCGTTGTGGCGCTTGTCACTGGCCCTTCTGCTCCATTTGTCCTTTTTCCTCTGCGTCTTGCTCGTTTACCCGGGCCCAGAGCCAAGACTCAAGCCCCCAAAGGCGAGGTTCCAGATGTCTTTGAACACTCGTGGGCGTCGCTTCGTCACTGACGACAAGAAAAGAAACTGAGAAGCAAACAGTCGCCATTGAATGCAACCAAGATGAGGCATCCCGACCCCGAGTCTCAGCGCCACGAGCCCGCCCACCGCCCGAGCTCCCAGACGATGTTCTAAATCTCTTAGTGACGACGCCCTCGCCCTCCCTTGATCTGCTTGGTTGGCCCCTTTCCTGCTGTGCCTTAATCACCTTACTTCACCTTGCCGTACGCTGCTCTTCGTCTCCGTGTGTTAGTGTTGGCGTGTCTACAGTAAGGGTGGGAGTGTGTGGTGCCTGTCTCTCCTCGAGCGACAGAGAGTCTGACCATGGCGCAAGCCCTGAGTCCTCGCGCCCTCGTTCTCATCGTTTTGCACGGACGCCTCCCCGCGATGGTTTGACGCTTCGAATGCCTCCGTTACCGCCGCCTGTGTCCCCTCCCGCCTCTCCTCGCTCCAGCTCAACGGTCGCGCCAGAGCTCAGAGACAGAGACACGAACAACACGGGCAAGACCTATATCCATCCCTACCGTCCGCTTCCTGCGTTCGAGAGCGTGAAAAGCTCTGGTCACTCCCATGTTGCTCATGAACCCTGATATTTTGTTTTCCGCCGTCGCCACGCATCCTCATCGAGTCCACCCTATCTTCATCTACAGCTTTCGATGCGCGCGTTCTTAGGACTCCAGACGTGAGTTGCGATTGATCATTACCACACTCTTTGCGTGGCACTTTTGTCACTGCACTACCTAGTGTCCCCAGACGAGACGTTTGTACTATCCACCTTTGCTGGCTGTGCCGCAGGCGATTCGTTTGTCCAAATCGGAAATCAACCTAGCTGTGCGACTATTGTCAAACATTCTCAGACTTTTGATTCCCCCGACGCGGAAACTTTTCTGGCATGTCATCCAGTAACGGCCAAGTTGATCATTGGCCTTGCTCCCATTGACGAAATGGCCATATCTACGAGCATCGTCAACAGAAAGAGCGAAGTCATGGTCATCTCGTCAGATTCTGGCCCGCCCCGCCTCGATTTGGACCTCGCCAGAGGTCGCCGGGGAACCTTTAGCAGTTTCGATAGCGACCGTGAAAAGGGCCTTTTCCCTCGCACGGCAAGGTCTTCCAATGATCTCTTCGCACAGGCTCTCAGCAGAATCGAAACGACGGATTCCGACCCGGAATGGGGTGCTGTCCGGGCACGCGCTCGGGAGAACAACGATAGACAAGGCATGTCAGACCTCATCGACTTTCTTCGGACAACGTCACCGCCGCCACAACTTCCCGAGCAGCACTCGGTATTCGACGATGACACCGAGCCCCAGGACGACGACGAGGAGCCCGAGAGATGGAGGCTGTTCAAGAAGCTGCGCCGCCCGCGCACCAGGGCTAGGTCCGAGTCGCCAGCTCGCCGGCCTCGAACCGCAGGGCTCCCGAACTCGGCTGTCGCCTCAAAGACCGCCAGCGGAAACTCACACATCGCAATCTCCATTCCCTTGGAGTACTGCCATGTAGGAGCGGACTCGGACTGGGCTCTGGCCATCTTCAATGCCACGCCGCCCCTGCCTACCCGCGTTGACGGTGATGCAAATGATGCACCCAGACCTTATGCCAGTGAACGAACAGTCACTGTCCTGAAGACGGTTAGTGAGAAAGGTTCCGTCTCGCCAATCGACACGGAGAGCTCTCTGCGCGCCAAGTCACAAGGGCACTGCAAGAGAGCCAAGGGCTCGGTGTCTATCTGGCCAAAGATCAACCCGACGCCTATGAACCCTCCGAAGACACCGTATACGACACCGCCGGGGAGTTTGCATGGAAAGCCTAGCGTATCGAGGAAGAAGCACGAAAGAATGCCAGTTCTCCCCCCGCAATACGCCGAGCTTCCAGCTTCACCTGTTTTACTGCCTCAAAGCCCTGAAGACAAGTGTGAGAAAAGCTACTGGCTCGACTCAGACGCAGTCGTGCCGCCGCAGCCCGCCCAGCCGACAGCCAGACCAAGGCAGTCCCAGAGGCGGCCAGAAAACATTACACTTCCGCCCCGACGGTCCAGCACCAAGATAGTCAAGCCGATAGATGCCGTGCCAGACAAACAGCGCTCCATAGACGGTATGATGGGCAGCAGAACTCAACGCCAGAGCATCGTCTCCGACGCTCCCCAGCTCAGCCCTGGATACTCAGAAGTGCCGTCTCTAAGCCCAAGCATTGCGACAACCGAGTTGTCTGAGCCGGTAGTTTCTAGTGCACGGTCTGCGAAGGCTTACTCGACCGCATCAATCATCCTGCAAGATACTCCGACATTACCGTCATTGACACCAAGGCAATCCTTCAGTGTCCGGCCAGGCAGCAGTGACACGGCTCAGACCACCCTCGTGAATGAGTCCGTTGCTTCCAGGAATCCATCGACAAGGACGGCGGCATCCAGACAAAGTCGAAAAGACCGCGTCAAGTCTCTCAAGCAGCGGGATATGGAAGCGTTGAGAGCTCTGACGCACCCAATACCGCAAGAGGACGGCGAGATCACGCCGAGACCGACAACATCGGAAACGGTCATTAGCTCCCTTCGGCTTCCTTCCCGCGATGGCACGTTTGGATCCAGGGATAACCTTTTCGGGCGTAGCATCGAGACCAAGCTATCGGCTACGAACCTGGCCAACATGGCAAAGTCTCAAGAGACGTCTCACGGACCGACCAAGATCTCAAGCTGGCAAGCCACTCAAGAGGTGGAAACCCCGGGTTGGGAGACGGCCAGCGAGAATCTGACCTCGGGATGGGCGACTGCTCGGGAAACCCCAACGTCTGAGTGGGCGAGTACGCCGCTTTTGAGTGACACCATGGCGGCTGCAGACTCTGCGGCGGCCCAGTTCGACAGCAGCCTGGCCAGAGACAGCACCATCAGCTCTGAGCCGCCTCGTCGATGGGGAAGCTTTCACCGGACCAGCTGGGCGAGCTCCGTGCCGCTCCTGGACCGGATCGGCAGCTTCGCGCCCTCGGATGCCAGCTTTGCACGTGTTGGTGAAGGTTTCCGAAGCCAGCCTCCTCGCTTGGCGCGCATGTCCCGCGCGGACTCGGCAACGCTGTCTCAGTTCGACTCTGACCGTCTTGCCTCGCCTCGGGAGAGTTTGCTAGACGCCGATGCCCGCATCGCCAGAGACTTTGTGGAAGCGGGTCAGTCCATCGCCGGCAGCATCGCCGCGTTTCCAAAGCCTGGCACTAGGCCCAGGCTCAGTGCCATTATGCCCGTGGCAGAAGTCATTCCGACGGACGAGAGGTGATCAGCATCTACTCTCAACTCGCCCATGACCGTGGTTGAGGTTTCTCACCCGCCATTCGCGACTAACACAACGACACAGGTCTCTTCACAGCTCGCTCGTCTGCACACGGCCGGCGACACCGCCGCCCAGCCTAGCACGTTGAGGAGGCAGCCGACACCTGACGACGGCGATGACACGGCCACACTCCGCCCAAAGAGCCGCTCGCAAGAGACCCCAGCAAACCTCGCGTCCATGTCTTCCCGGGAGCTGCGCAGTCATTACGCAACGCTGCGCAATGCCAGGGTGAACGATCTCGCCCACGAGATGCTCGTCAACCAAGAACGTCTCGAAATGCGCATGCACCAGACGGAACGCAACCAGATGATCTTCATTGAAAGGCTGGAGCGCTGCATGCATGAACTGAGGAGCCTTCCCGGTAGCCCCTTCTTGGGGGCGCGGCCGCTGGACTGGCCTTGCGATGACGCGGAATTTGTCTACGAGGAGCAGCGCACCAGTCGCGACGACAGACAAGAGGTCCGCGTTCGCAAATCCGGAAGAAGGGTCGGACACCTACAGCACAGGTCCGAGTCATCCCATCGTCACCGCCAGAGGCTCTTGGACGAGTTCGGCGACTTTGACGGAGACTTTCACGACCGCCGGCCCAGACGGCCGTCCACGTCGCACAATGTTCCGCTTTCGCGGCGCTCTACCGGGCGCAGTCAGCATGCTGGCGTCCCGGCACTCCCGCCGCTCATCAAGCTCAACAGTCTCGATGCCATGGACCCCTTGATGCGGGAACTCCAGCTTGCGGCGCGTGTGAGCCAGGAGACGAACCGTACGGAACGGACGGAGACGTCGCAACTTGGCGGCCCCGATGATTACTTTTACAACATGATTTAAGTCGCGGGTGGCCGTGGAGGCTACACCTTCCCTTTCTTCCTCTCTACATACCATCTGTTCTTTCTCATTAGTACAATGTGCAGCCTGAAAGTCGTCGGGCATGGCAATACTGGTGGCGATAGCGTTTGATGAGGATTTCCTTTGTTGGGGCTACATGTGTGCTCTGTACGAGTACGAGCGCAAGGCTCAATGGCTGTGGTTGTGTTTCTTTCATGATATCTGCGCTGCGACGCAGTTGCTCAATTGACGAAGACATGCCATCTTCACTTTCTAAACACGCCTTTGACCGCCATCACGTATCCAAAAACGGCTGTGTATACGTGCCAAATTCCGCACAAGCCTAGAGACAAGTCTGTCGTAAATCCAATTTAAAATCCAGGTGATAATATGGTGATCTGAGCATTCGCAGCCAATGACGTCGTTGAACCCTTGTTTCCCCAGAGACCCAGCATCCCCCATATTTTCCACAAGTCATGATGTCTTTGATTCTAATAGTCAAACTCAATTCAAATCCACGCTTGTAGCCGGCCTTTGTTCAGTCTTAACAAACCCCTCTCATAGATCAAAATGCCGTGTCTCGTACTTCCTCCCACGTGAAAATCACCCATAGCTCACATCTCTTCCCACCATCACAATGTCGAACCCCTGGATCCTCGTCTCCCCCTCCTCGCGCGGCATCGGAAGGCACCTCACCCGGCACCTCCTCCGCACCACCACCGCCCCGATCCTGGCCACGTCCCGCTCCGACACCACGGCCGCCAAGGCGCACATTCTCGCATCCCTCCCGGACGCCGAGGACCTCGCCCCCAGGCTCAAGGTCGTCAACATTGACGTGACCCACGAAGGGTCCATCGAATCCGCAGCGGAGGAGGCGGCGACCTTGTTCCCGCAGTCGACGCACCACTTACGACTCGCCCTCGCGATACCGGGAATCCTGCACCCGGAGAAGTCCCCTTCGCAGATTGACCACGACGAGGCGCTGGACACCTTCCGGGTGAACACGCTGGGACAGATGATGCTCATGAAACACTTCTCCCCCTTCCTCCCGCGCAAGTCCACCAACCTGGACGGCGGGGATGGGTTGCCCCCCGCCCACGCCGTGTGGGCGGCCATGTCCGCCCGCGTGGGAAGCACGTCGGACAACCGCAAGGGCGGGTGGTACAGCTACCGAGCCTCCAAAGCCGGCGTCAACAGTCTCGCGAAATCCCTGGACCTGTGGCTGGCCGCGCGCAGCGGCGACAAGGCCATGGCCGTTGCGTATCATCCGGGAACGGTGAAGACGGGTTTGAGCGAGAAGTTCTGGTCGACGGTGCCTGAAGGGAAACTCTTCGAGCCAGAATATGCCGTGGAGAGAATGTGTGCGGTGCTCACCAGTGAAGTCGGATTGGAAGGACGTGGGAGGTGTTGGGATTGGGAGGGCAAGGAGATTTTGCCATGATACCCCGACGGCAAAGGCTTGCTAGGAGCAAAGGTAGATTGATGGTCAAAAAGTAGTTTGCAACTTAACTCTATAATCGCTAAGAAACGTGGCTAGTTGTACATGAAATTTCACGCACGTCTTTGGTGAACTCCGTGCTATGGAGGGAAAAGGAACCGCAAACTTGCTTTTCGCAGCCTTCTTCTTCGCAGCCGCCGCCGCCGCCGCCGCTTTACAACGCAACATCCTGGAACGAAGCTCCGTCGGGGGACGCTTCGGGCTTGTTGTTCAGCTTGTCCTCGTTCGCCTTGCTGTCACCGTCGCCGCGACTGTCCTCGCTGCCCGACTCATCGTCTTCTCTTGGCCGAAATGCGAGGTTCTGCTCGTCCTTGTCCTCCAGCCGCACCTTTTGATCGTCCTGATCGGTAATCCTCTTCTGCTCCGCCTCCTTCTCTTGGTCGCTAGACTCCTGCTCGTCCTCCACTTTGGGCGCGGGTGGCTTCTCTTCTGCCTCGGGCGACTTGGCCGACGTCTCGCCGCGGTCGGGAGAGTTCGCGACGGGAGGCGATGGCAGCTCCTTTTGCGTCCGCGGGGTGTTCTGCTGGGAGTGCTGCGGCGGGGGTGTTTGCTGCTGGTGATGCGGGAGCTCGTCGCCGGACGGACTCGGCCTGAGGGCGTCGAGGTAAAACTTGGTGACACCCAATATGCGCCCGTTCTTCTCGCAAGCCTCAACCCATTCGGGTCGCACGACGGGGATGTTGGTTTCCACAGCCTTCTCCCACGCTAGGCCGCGGCCTTCTGAAGTGACGAAGTGTGTCGTGTCGATGCGTACGCTGTCGACAATTTTGGCACCGATGCGGTCGACGGCGGCGGCAAGAGCCTCCTTGGTCGCGGCCGGCATGATGCCGGTCGTGATGGTGATACCGCTGAGGTCCGTCATCTTGTGGGTGCGTACGACAACCTTGTCCGAGGAGAAGGTGCCGGCGGTGGTGCGCAGTACGAGATGAAAGGTGTAGTCGGTGTCGACGGCGAGACCGCTGATCTTGGTGCTGTGCATCTGGAGAGGCCGCGGGATATTACCGGCCTTCTGGCCGTTGCGGTAGAGAGACAGCGAGATCAGGTCGGCAGTGGCCAGCTCGATGGGATCCCACTCGAGGACGACGGAGGTCTGGGTGGCATTGCGGCAGCGAAGCACGGGGGTCGTAGGGGCGCTGGCGCCGAAGGCAGTATAGATGCGGTCCTGGAGCTCGCGGAAAGCCTGTTCGGTCTTGTTCTCGGAGGCGAGGTTGCGGGAGACGGCGATGTCGACGATGCTGCCGGAGGAGATGTTGGGAGGGAGGAGGATAGATGGAAACTCGATCTGCAAGGCTTAGCAAGGGCGTCAAGGGGTCGGGTTGCAAACCTAGAGCTCTCCAACAGCAAATGAACAGTTGCTAGAGGAGAGAGTGTCTCGAGAAGAACCTACCAGGCGCTTATCGGGCGTCAACAGAACCGTGACACCGGCGTCGACCTTGCCGACGGTCAACGAAACAAGCATCGTGGGCGGTGCTTGGTGGCGTTGAGGGGGCTGGCTCAAGGTGGTTGGAACGAGTGTTGGCGTCAGTAGCCAGTTGCAATACGCAGCTAGGCCGAATACCGCTCGTCTTGGGTTCAATTACGATGCTGTTCCACGATGACTTCGCAAGGTCGGAATACTAATGATTGTAATGGTGGCGGAGAGTTTACAAGACCAAGCCAGATACGCTGGATTAGAGGTCTTGCCCAATGCTCTGTTAATTACCAGGTTGGCAGCTCCAGGCTGGCAACTCTGCGCTAGCGATGGGATTCGGTCCCATTGCTGGTGTCAGAGCTACGGGTACGTACCTGCCTCTGCGTCGTTTCATCATCTCACTTGGACTTCAACGTCCTTTCTAGGTTGCTGCCTTTGTCTATCATCAGCAGTTGAAACATGTTGAGTGTAAGGACAGATGTGCATACTGTTTGTAGATTACTCCTAGAACTCAGATTATAGTAGGGAACGATGCGTATCAGAAAGTGTGTGGTCAACACGAGGCTTTACTGTACAGTCTATTTGGGTATCAAAGACGTGACTAATGGTATATTCGAGATTCGCCAACTCCTTATCAGTACAGCTGTTTATTGCCAAGCTCTAGCAGAGTTGAACGAGATGACTGGATATCGGTGTCGCCAGTTGCTATGCCTAATTGCAATCCTAGCTCATTCCTCTCCTGCTGTCGTCGCACAGCCTTTTTCTCGGCGTAACTTTGGCTTCCTCAAGATGTCCTTGGGCGACGAACAGCTTATTGTTGGTTGCACTTAGGCTTCCTCGGCTGCAAGAACATGCCTTGGCGGTGATATCCCTTTCGTGACAGTGTTCTCATACTTCAGGCAGGTAGAGACCGCTGTCGCGGTCCAAGTGGCTCCAGCGCTTCAACCGCCATCTCTCGGTCGCAGGCTGGCGGCCATCTCGTCGGTCCCTTTTGTCTCTTCTTTCATGCTCTGTTCAGACTCGTGGACGTCTCGCGCAATCTTATCCTTTCTGCTGAGAAACGGCCTGTAAGGTAATCCCTCCAAGCTTGGGTCCAACCTTTTGGTTTCCTTAAACACCGTCCTCCTCGATACGTCACGAACAGCAACTCCAGACGCGCCTCTGGGCGGTGGATTTGTCGCTCTTATGAAAGTATCGATGCAGTGATCGACAGCCTGCTGTATCTCCTTCATCGTTAGGCACGTCTTGAATTGCAAAGGGGTGTTCGAGTGGAAAACAAGCGTGCCCCGAAGATCCTCTCGCGGACTTCTCTGCCCGTTGGTGTCGACTTTCCGCCCGCGAATGTCGTAGCCTCTGGCCCACAAGGACTTGACCAGCGCTTTCATCAATTTCAGTCGAAGGTTGATGACAACGCACGCGCTGTTGTTGCCATAAGATCCGTGACGCCAGATCCAGAGCGGCTGGTCCCTTTCTTTCGCGACGTAGTACACTCTACGCTCCATCTTCTCGGCGCTCTCGCCAGGGTGGCCAAAGATGTCCTTATCATACATCAATAAAACGTGCCTGGTAGAATAATTGCTGATAAGGTAGGCCGCCGCGGGGAACCGACGCGAGGACATTTCGATACGCGTAAACTCTTCTTTGCGGTTGAATCGGATACCGAGGTTCTGGAGTACATGATCAAACTTTTCATGTTCACGACGTGGGGCTCTCGTCGAAGAATCGTCGGGGTTGAAAGCCCACAGGGGAGAACGGTTGGAAGCTGGGGGACGCGTAGTAGCGAAACGGCTCCTATCGGTGCTTATTCGAACGTTCGAAGATTGTCGCACAGGAGACGGAAAACGAAGGAGCCCCGGAGCCAGCATCACTGCCAGCGGCAACCGCTGAAACGTGCGGTTTGCATGACGAAGTCGTATCGGGATCATCGCGGAGAGTCGAATGGTTGCTCGAGACCAGTCATCCTTGGCAGAAAAAGTATGCCAAATGTGGCAAATGCTGAGCCTTCCTATGCCCTTAAGTGTTAGCGTTGAGTCATCAGTTTCTCTCTCGGATCCCGGTCAATAAAAAGACAAGTGTCTTAAAATGTGTAAAGCCTTCATATGCCAACTCTCGACATCGTTAGAGCATCAAGCTACCTATGCCAGAGTCATTAGGTAAGTCGACTAGGTAAGCTCAGACCATTTTCAGCTGGGGCCGTGGGCTGTGTGCATCATACATGCATGCTGTGCCATAATTATGCAGTAGGTACCTCAGGCTGTGGCTCATCCAGTTACAGTGCACTTGAACGCTACAAAGTCGGGAGGCCCATTTGACTCATACCACATCACCTTTTTCCAAGGCAGAGAGGTACCTAGCAAGTGTCGTTCGCCCCTCCAAAAATCCAATGGTCTGACTCCACAGTGTCCTCCCAGCCAGCGCCAAAGAACACTGCGCCGGAGATGGAAGCCCAAACCCCCATATTTTGGGCCTGCGCACAATAAAGAACATCATCGCCCACTCTCTGGCCTTCCCTTTCTTCCCACTCTCCGATTGACAACTTTCACTCTCCACACCCATTCACCACTGGTCGTACCGCCTTAGAGCCGGTATCTTCGAGAGTAAAAATGCCCAAGAACAAGGGAAAGGTCAGTTTCTATGCTGAAATTTTTGAAAATTTATTCCCTCTGAGGTGTCCCGAGGGGAGAAAAACAAAATAAAAATACAGCCCATCCCCCTGCTTAGCCGGACCCGCCATCAATCAACCCCGCCCCCTCCTTACTATTCCAAGTCACCGCACACCGACTTCGATGATGCTGTTGATAATGTCGTTCGACGACGAGCTTCGTTGGACGCGCACTGACAGCCTCACAGGGAGGAAAGAACCGCAGACGTGGCAAGAACGAGTCCGACCACGAGAAGCGTGAACTCACCTTCAAGGAGGATGGCCAAGGTTAGTTTGCGAAATTACATCCCTGACATATAACACAGGACAAAATTTTGTTGGCCGTCACCAACAAATCCCCTTCTCCTTCGTTACCTCCACCCTTCTCAAGACTCCCTGAGGACCCAGTAGCACGCTAACATCCTCCAGAATACGCCCAGGTCGTAAAGATGCTTGGCAACGGCCGTCTCGAAGCCCAGTGCTTCGACGGCGTCAAGCGTCTCGCCAACATCCGTGGCAAGCTCCGCAAGAAGGTGTGGATCAACCAGGGCGACATTATCCTCCTTTCCCTGCGCGAGTACCAGGACGACAAGGGCGATGTCATCCTCAAGTACACCGCCGACGAGGCCCGCTCCCTGAAGGCCTACGGCGAGCTCCCCGAGTCTGCCAAGATCAACGAGACCGACACCTACGGCGCCGACGGCGATGGCGACTGCAACTTCGAGTTCGATGACGACCGTGACTCCGAAGAGAGCGAGGACGAGGCCGGCGCCGCTGGCAAGAAGGAGGTCGACATTGACGACATTTAAGCAGATAACCAGAAAAGAAACGAAGCGCACTGAATGTGGCTTTAGTTTTTTTTTCCTGTGCTTAATGCGCATCAATGTGGAGCCCCCGAAACCTCCCTACTCGAGTCCAGTCCCCTGCGGCGAGGCTGGCGAAGGTCGGGAATGCTGTCTTCTCTCTCAAATCCGGCACTCGTATACGGGCGTCGGATCACGCGACAGTCAAGGTGTCACGGGCGGTGCGTTGGATGGCCATGGTGGGAGAGACGTCATGGCTCGTCAAAAGATCATGGGGACGATAGAACCATTCTTCTTGCGTGTGATAATTGAACATTGGGCAGTCGTCTTGCGACTTCTCACTAGTCCAAACCTTCAGTCCTCCTCTTGTGATTACCAGTGAACTGGCATGATGTATTTGAAGAATTCTTGGTATTTTGATTTCAATCTTATACATGAGATTATGTGGTCGTCAACAGTCCAACTCTTGACATTCCACATCTCTCTAACCACGTCCTGGCGCGTCCTGCTCGAATGTGTACCGTCGCAGAGTGCGCGTACAGACGCCATAACCAACCATCCGCCCCATTCTTGAGTATGCAGCTATTGTGGAACAGCCAGAATCGAATGCCATATAGCTTTGCTCTTTGGGTTTGCAAAGTAATCGATGTAATCGATGTCAGACGACACGATTCCTGCCCGATTCCGTCTCGTCCATATTGCCATCTCACCAGTCGTCGTTATCACTCCTTTCATCATCTTAAAGGCAGTTAGCATGGACATAGAAGAAGAGTATCGGCTTGACTTACCACTCCTGCTGACTTTCTCCTTACGCTTCTGCAGTGCGGCAGCGAGGGCGTTCGCCATGTCACCACCGCCGCCGGGCGCGACACCAGCCGGAGGTAGACCACTTCCGTGGGGACCAGTGTCAGAGCTTCCGCCAACTTGGACCGCACTTCTGTCCCTGATTTCACTTCTGTCCACCTTCTTCAAAGCCCTGATACCGCCAGCCTTCTGAATATCACCCAACACTGCAGAGCGGCCAGCGTCTGGAGCGGGAGCAGGCGCGCCAGAAGAGTAGCCAGAATCCCTGTTCGGCATGGGAGGAGGTGGAGGGGGACCGCCAAGGGCTCCTGGTGGAGGTGGAGGGGGAGGCGGCGGGACACCAGCTCCCGGAGGTGGTAGGGGCGGAGCCGGGGGCGCATTGCTCGATGGCAATGGCGGAGGTGGAGGCGCATTGGACGCTGGCAACGGTGGCGGAGGCGGCGCGTTGGACGAGGGCAATGGTGGCGCTGATGGGGGCAGAGGAGGAGCAGGAGGAGCACTTGAGGACGGCAACGGTGGCGGGGGTGGAGCATGCGATGCCGGCAATGGAGGAGGCGGGGGGGGCATACTCGCTCCTGGAGGAGGCGGCACGGGTCGCGTAGATGGCGGAGGGAGAGGAGGCGCCTCCGAAGCTGGAGCTTTGGGAGGAAGAGCCGGCGGGGGACTGCTGTGGTCTGCCCGCGGTGGGGGAGGCGGTGGGACTGGACCACGGCTCGGTGTCGGCGGCACGTGTCTGGAACCTGGGAACGCCGGAGGCACTCCGAACCTATGGCCGGCCGGTTTCTCATCCTCCTGCATGGGTGTCTTGGGCGGTCTGGGAGGAGGCGGGGGCCCAGGACTCGCAGGTGGCCCACGGATAGCGTTTACAGAGCCTCCCAGAGCATGCGCCAGCTTTCCGGCGTCCGGTAGGGGTGGTGGCACGGCGAAACGATTCTTGGGATGCTCGGGCGCGGATAGCTCGCTTGGAGGAGTCGGCTCTCTGTGAACAGCCGGTGCGTCCGTCTTGCCAGACCTTCTCGCTGGAGGAGGGGCGGGCGCGGCACCTCGTCGCGGGGCTGGCGGCGGCGGCGGCACGCGGGGACTGTCCGATTGGCTGCCTCCGGGAGGTGGTGGCGGGGGAGCCCGTACGTTTCTGGGCTCGATTCCGTTCGACTGCGGCGCGGGCGCCGGGGGCGGAGGGGGGGGAACGTGGTGTCGGGGTCCGGCCATCAACTTTTCCTGTTCTTCCTTCAAGAAGTCGACAATAAACTCTTGGTTCTCTTTGATGAAGTCATCAGTCAAACCCTTGTCTCGCAAATCCTGTCCGAAGTTTTCTCGCCATTGAGGGTCGAACGCATCCAGTACAGGAAATTCCGACGGCTTATGGCCATTCATGCCCCCGTTCGAAGGCATGCGGCCATGAGGAGGGTTGATTCGCGGAGAGTCGGGGGGAGTAGGAGCCGAAGCGTGCCTGCTACCGAATAGACCTCCAAGCAAGCCGTGTTTATGTGCGGAAGCCTGCGCAGCGCCGCCGAAAGGAGTGGCCCTCGTAGTTCTGCTTGCGTTCTTTTCTCTGTCGTCCATCTTCTTCTTGAACTGCTTGGCTTCCTTCTCGTCGACGAACGAAAGACCGGCGAGACATTCTTCGATTTCGAAACTGTGAAAGTACGTGCGGTCCTGGTTATAGTTCCACGTGTCGAATATCTCCTGATCCCAAATAACACCGCGGTTTCCGGGCTTCAAAACGTCAACCAAGGGGTGCTCGAGAACAGGACCGATGTAACTTACAGATATGTCAACCATTTTGAGCCAGTAGGTATTTCCTACCAGGTCGTTTGATAGGACGATGGCGCCCTGAATACCTGTATACGTCCATTTTCCGGGATTGGGATAGGCCACATATAATCTGGCGACGGCGACGGCCTGGATCTTGTTGGTCTGCTTCGGAACGAAGCGCTTGACGATATCCTTGTCGTCGTCGCTCAGTACCGACGGCATTGTGGCGGAGAGGGGTCGGCAGAGGGCAGGAGAAGCGAAGGAGGTTGGATGGTGGAGAGATCGTAGCTCGTATGTAGTCGATTCAAGGTGAAATTGGGACGAGGTGGAGTTGGTGGAAACGGTCGTGTGCTTGCAGCAGCCGCGGCAGCAAAGGCGGCAATGGCAAAGCCTGCAGCACCAGCAGTGGTAGCAACGGCAAGCAAGTCGCAGCGGTTTGCGTCGTACACGTGTATGTGTGTGTGTGTGTGTACGTGTGTGTGTAAGGCAAGGGCAAGTGGCGCTTAGTCGAGGTTGTCAGGCCTGGGCAGACGGTCCTCTTTCGGGATGGCGGTTCGTCAGGTCGGTCGCTTTCAGCAATGAAATGGACAAGGTTCCCGAGGCCAGTCGATGGGCGGCGTCGGTCGGTGGGATGTCGAGAAGTAAGGTACGGAACACAGTACTTTGGTACGCACTGAGACAGGGGACAGCACAGTATCAGTTGCGACAATGCGTGGAGGTAAGGCAATGTACGAAGCGGCGATGCTACTGCTACCGCGTAGGCCTAGGCGCGAATGAAAGCTGCTTGTCCAGTGCGAGAGGCTCAACGATGCCAGAGCTTCCGGGTCCGGGGGCGTTTCATGAAATGTGGACTTGCGGCAGTCAACGGGGGAACCCTGAGGGTATCTTGGAACGATTCCCAAGAATAGCCTGGGACGAAGTGAACTGTTGTGAGTTTTGGTGCGTGCGACGAAATAACGTTACTCGGACCTAGGTAATTGAGCGAGAGGAGATGTGGTTTGGTTTGGTTTGGTTTGGTTTGGTCTGTTGAGATGGAGGGACGGTAAGGTACGTTGGCACCCTCACTTCACCTCAGTCATTTGGTGTACAAGTACTGCCAGCCTCCACATCCACCTAGGCCCCTAACCGGTAGGTCGGTCAGTTACAGCGGAGACGCTGAGAGAAGGACTCGTAACCCACGCACTTTACTCATACGAGAAACACCAGGGCCTCCACGACGACAAGTGGCTGAGTCGCTCACTTCAGTGGTTCGGTACCCCGTCCCTTGGGTATGGATGCACTAAGTAAGTGATGCCTCTCCCGGGCGCTGCTCGGGCGTCAGCTCAAACCCTTTGAGGTTACGCATCGCAGGACGCATAAGTACCTGGGCTTACGCATATTGCATTCCTTGTGGGCAGGTCAATTGCAATAACGCACCAGCCACACACCTCCAAGCTCGCACCGCCACGTAGAACTGGGAGGAAGACTGTCGTCATTGCGGGACGCGCAATGTGCAGCGTCGCTTTCGTTGGTTGCTCAAGCCCAGGCTGCATTGGTCTGCGATTGATGTCGTATCACACGCGCACCACTGCATCACCGCATCTCGATAACAATTATCGAGCGTCAGGGTACTTTTGATGGGCGTTTATTACACACCATCTGGATATGAAAGACTGTATGGAATGCCGGGTATGTTTTCGGTGGTTGCAGATGTGCGCGATCTCAATTTCCGGTATATACAGGGTAACAACACAATTCAGCTGCGTGGAAAATCGATTCATGAGTTCATTGTAGACGTTATGACGCTATCTGCCTTCCAATTCTGTGGTCTTCGTGACCATTCAATTGCCGTCCTCTGTACAAGCCACGTGACATGTATTATCGCCCTCCATCATACATCGTTATTATTTAGACATGAGCCTTCGGATGGGTATATGCTCTTTGTCTATTTGTTCAAAGCCTCCGCCTTTGCGCGACGTTCCTCCTTAGTGCCCTCCTCCTGTGCGTTGAAGTCCTTAGGGACGGCCGGGCCGGGGTGCGCTTGGTGGGCGGCGAACTTGGGGTCAACACCACCTTCCTTGATGGGCTGAGTGCTGAACTCCTTCTCCTTCTCGGAGTTCTGTTTGTGGGTCAATAATTACTATGATTAAGACATGGCAAAGCGAGATGACTTACATCTCCCTTGGTGATGTTGTTGACGAGTTCCTTAACCTTGTCGGCCATTTTGAGTGATTTGATGAGTTGGTTGGGTCGGTTTGGTATGCTGCTTTGACTGTTTTAATCTTCAAGGTGTCTGGGCTGGGCGAGTGGAAGCCGGAGAAAAAGGGAGGGAAATGACCTGCTTATAAAGAGTTCCTAGAGGCTTACATGTGAGTTGAGGGAGGCGTGTCATGGCTGTAGTACGTGGAGGGTTGCGACGGCTGATGACGTCGTTCGCCGACTGAGGGGAAGGCGTGACTCTTACTGGACGATCCCAAGCAACATCATCCTCGCCTACCCGGAAGGCCTCCAGACACTACCTACCTAGGTACCTACTACGGTAAGGTACCTACCTTAGGTATACCACAGTACGTACAAGCAAGCCGATCTTCGACTGGCATTGGCTGTCTGTCTTGACTGGCCGTATCCGGTCTGTCCTGCTGCAGTGAATGGAAGATGCCAGCCATATATTCCTGAGCGTCACTGACAAACTATTTGCACATCATGGGGCCACTAATACAATGAAGGCTGGGCCAAAAACCTGACAGTCGCTGGGGTTTTACAGTGACTGGCGTTGGCGCTAATGGCGAAGATCTGGAGTACCTAGCCACATCGAGCCTTGGCCATAGGTGCGTTGATCTCTTCAAGCACATACGGCAGGTCTTCATGATCATCAGTGTTGGTATGGTTACATGCTGAGCATCCGTGAATGGACTAACAAGATGTAGCCCATATCTTGTGCAATGATGTTACCACCCACCCGCAGCACGACCAACGAGCTCCGGTCAACTCCGGATCCTTATTAAAACACTCCTGTTTATGAAGGGGAAATGATCGAACCGCTATGATATGTACCCGATGTCTTTTCCTCAGCTTAGAGCCCGGTTGGTTTGTCCTCGCTATGCTGAAGCACAGTATGTGGATCGAGCAAAAGCCGCCAGCTTGCAGCCTTTTAGCTGTAGTCGTACAGTAGCTACACTGTGCATACCTGGCTTCATTGAGAGTCCCAACCCTTCATCCCCATTCGTCAAGCTCTCGTCGTCACCAGTCCCGTCCACCGGCATAGCTAGGTCAACCACAATGCACCATGTCAACCAACGCTCCTCAGCCGGTCAAGCTCTCACTCCCTCTTGTAAGTTCTTTCCTTAGGAAGAACTCTAGTGCGATGCTGACGGCCTGAACAGGAGTACCAGCAGAGCCTCTTCCAAGAGCTGAGGAACGAGGATGAGCTGGTCATTCTCGCCCGCGGGCTGGGGTTGATGCGGCTCGTCACCAACCTACTTCATTCCTACGATGCTGCGGGAAACAACCTCATCATCCTTGTCGGCGCGGAGGATCGCGAGAATAACTGGATAGGCGAGGCTCTGGCCGAGCATGCCGCCATCAGCCAATCGCCCAACGCCAGGGGTTTGACTGTGGTCAACACTGACTTCACGAGTGTTGGCGCCCGAGAAAAGATGTATGCTCGCGGTGGCATATTTAGCATCACATCACGTATCCTAGTCGTCGACCTGTTAACAAATCTTCTCGACACTGAGAAGGTCACCGGCCTGGTTGTTCTACACGCCGATCGCATTGTTGCGACTTCCCTAGAGGCATTCATTCTGAGAATCTATCGGCAAAAGAACAAATTCGGCTTCCTCAAGGCCTTCTCGGACAACCCGGATCCGTTCTCGACCGGCTTCTCGCCCTTGACCACAATGATGCGGAACTTGTTTCTGAAGAAGGCTTCGTTGTGGCCGCGCTTTCATGTCACCGTAGCAGAGTCACTGGAAGGCAAGAAGACAGCCGAAGTGATCGAACTAAACATCAGTATGAGCGACGCAATGAGGACGATCCAGAACGCCGTCTTGGAGTGCGTAGAGGTCAGCATTCACGAGCTGAAGAAAGGCAACACCGGCCTGGAAATGGAGGATTGGAACCTCGACAGTGCTCTGCACAAAAACTTCGACGTCATCATCAGGAGACAGCTCGACCCTAACTGGCACAGAGTCAGTTGGAAAACGCGACAGATTGTCAACGATTTGAGCGTCTTGCGCGGCATGCTCCAGTCTGTGCTTACTCTTGATGCCGTTTCCTTCTTGCAACATCTAGACACCATTCATGCAGCACATTCACCGCCCCCTGGGTCGACCAGACAAAACCAATCACCGTGGCTCTTTCTCGACGCTGCACAGACGATCTTCGAGACAGCTCGACAACGAGTCTACGCCGCCAGCTCGAAGGCTGCTACGGCAGATGCCAATATTGATTCGCTGCGTCCGGTGCTTGAGGAGCAGCCCAAGTGGGCCTGGCTGGCAGACGTCTTGACAGAGATTGACCAAAGCATGTACTTTGATCCTCCGGCCCGCGATGACTCCAACGGAACGATTCTCATCATGTGCGGCGATACCAACACGTGCCGACAGCTCCGAGATTATTTACAGACAATGCATTTCAAGCCCAAGGTCGAGAAAGACCCATCAGACGAAGAGGAGTATGACCCCGACCAACCATCAGCCGCCTTCATGATGCGGAGAAAATTGCGCAACTACCTCCGCTGGAAGAGAGAGTTCGCCCAGGTCAACGCCACTCTGTTCTCCGAGAACCAGAAGGCGTTGAACGGCGCAACCGACAGATCAGGTCAGCCGCTGCGAGGAAAACCGTCGAACAAGCGCCGGCGCGTGAGAGGGGGTGGTGCCACCGCGACGACCATGGGTAGGTCTGAGAACGGCAGCATCGTGCAATTCTTTGAACGGCCGTCGGAGGTCGAGGGTCTCATGGCCGAGGTACAGATTACCGAGGAAGAAGCCGTGCAGAAGCCCGAGATCATCACCGATCCTCTGGAGAACATGGAGGACTACTACCAGTTATACGAGATGCAGGACCTGGTCGTTGTGCACGCCTACGACGGAGACCACGACGAGCACGTTCTGGAGGAGGTCAAGCCGCGCTACATCATCATGTACGAACCAGATGCAGCCTTCATCCGCCGCGTCGAGGTCTACAGGTCGTCGCACAACGACAGAAATGTGCGTGTGTACTTTCTATACTATGGCGAGTCGGTCGAAGAGCAGCGCTACCTCTCAGGTGTGCGGCGAGAAAAAGATGCCTTTACAAAGCTGATCAGGGAACGCGCGTCCATGTCATTGGTCATGACGGTAGACCCTCATGGCGTCGAAGACCCCCAAGAAGCATTCCTCCGTACCATCAACACCAGAATCGCAGGCGGCGGCCGCCTCGCCGCAACAGCACAGCCGCCACGCGTCGTCGTCGACGTGCGAGAATTCCGATCATCCCTACCCTCCCTCCTCCACGGCCGCTCCATGATCATCGTCCCCTGCATGCTGACAGTCGGCGACTATGTCCTCTCGCCCAACATCTGCATCGAGCGCAAGTCCATCAACGACCTCATCTCCTCCTTCAAGGATGGCCGCCTGTACGCACAAGCCGAGACCATGTTCCAGCACTACAAGAACCCAATGCTCCTCATTGAGTTCGACCAGAACAAGTCCTTCACGCTGGAGCCCTTTGCCGACCTGTCGGGCAGTCTCAACAGTATCGCGCCGACTAACGTGTCTTCGGACCTGCAGTCCAAACTCGTCCTTCTCACGCTCGCGTTTCCCAAACTCCGCATCATCTGGTCGTCGTCGCCGTACCAGACGGCCGAGATTTTCGAGTCGCTCAAGGCGCAGGAAGACGAGCCCGACCCCATCGCCGCGGTGCGCGCGGGGCTCGACAAGGACATGAAGGCCGAGGACCAGTCGTTCAACTTGGAGCCGCAGGAGATGCTGGCGGCAGTGCCCGGCGTCAATCCAAAGAATATCATGCGGCTCGTGCTGCAGACGGAAAACATGCGGGAGGTTGCCAACTTGAACGAGAGGGAGCTTGAGCCGATTGTAGGCAAAGAGGCTGGGCGGCAGATATATGGGTTCTTCAACCGCAACGTGCTGGAAGATTAATGTGTCTTCTGTTTGTGTAAACTCCCAACAACAATCGAAGGACAAATCGACATACCTTCCGACACTGCTTTTGCAGGTGGAAGGCCATATAGGATGCAGTATTTAAGATGTCTTGTGCTTGAGGACATCCTCGTCATTGTGCCTTGTTTACACATGTAGATGGTTTCGCGGATTTTGAAATGTTATACAAGTAGAAAGTCACACATCTCAGGATGAGTAGTGATAGTACCATTTCGCTAAGCTAATCGGTATCATGGGTATCGTAAAGAAAACGTGGGTGTGCTGTCAAAGCTGAAGTGCGCTGGCGTCGCGAAAACTCCCCTCTCACTCTCCCTTCCATCTCGAATTCGATAGTTGTACAATTAATAAGTCGTAGCTTCTCCCTTTATCTCCTGCTTGTCTTCCCTTTCGGGTGTGGCACGGTAGTGGAAAGACCCGCTCAGACTCGACTTCTAGTCGTGGTGGTGTGGCGGGAGCGACGACCTCCGCCACCGCGACGGCCGCAGTAGCCGCAGGTGAGGAAGCTGATGATAATGTTGCAGAAGGAGACGATGCCCCCGACGATGGCGGTAATGATGCCGCCGATACCCGAGACGACGGAAGTCAAGCAGGCTCCGATGGTGCGGAAGACGCTTTGGATCTGTAAAGGGATTTCGTCAGTTTTCGCACAGCAAAGCAGGTGCGAAAAAAACTTACGCAAGAGACGACGGCGCCCATTTTTGCAGTTGTGTATGGATTTGTATGGATCGATTATGTGTGGGTGTAGAGTACTGATGTTTGACAGAATCTGATTCTGAAGTTATGTTTGTTTGCTTTGTTGTGGTTGTGGTTGTCGTTGATGTTGTTGTGATGATTTGGATATTGATCGTGGTTGGGGAAAGAAACCAAGGTCTTATATACAGTCAACCACCGCAGAGCCAACCGGAGCACGCTCCTATGACCTAGCCCACTGTTCACCTTACATCACACATTGGGAACCGGTGACACAATTACCATACCCGCTCGAACCTGCTTTTGGAGGGAGGATGGTTTGCCTGGCCCCAGTATCGGATTTTCTCACCTCATCAGAACGCTAGCATGTAATCTCCCGTTGGTAGCTGGTCGAAGGGAGAAGACAGACAGTGTAGGTAGCTTGGCACTGAGGGTTTGCAGCGATCTACCGTCGTGCTACGCGGCATGGTGACGTCAAGAGCCATCTTCCCCCGTGACACATCACCTTTTCATTCTCACATTCATTCCTTTGCTCGCAGGGTTAAGCAAATTGTGAGACTGTATGAATTGATAGGGACAATCAAAGTCTGGGTCGGGGCGGGTCCAGGGTCTCATCACACGACGTGGAATCTGTGCATGATTGGCCCTCCTCAGAGCGAAGACGCCAGGACTCGCTGGCGAACAGAAGACGAAGGATTAAGGTGCGAGAGCCATTGCCGTTTAAAGGTGGCTCCCGTTACGTTAGGCTGCATGAGGTTGTTGGTCGTTTGATTGCAAGTCTTTCTCGTTTGGGACCTCGATGACAGCAACAAGACCCGTTGAGGCGTGTCATGGTGCTGAATCTGGACCAAGGGACAGGTGTTCAGCCACGACGCCCCAGAAAACGTGGTGGCTGCGAGGCAGGCGTTTGGGTGCCTGCGTGGCTGTCTCAATTTCCTCTGCACATCTGCCATCCTCCTCCAAGCAGGTTATTGAACAAGATGACATAGCTAGTCTAGGGTGGTGTATGTTGGGGGCAGAGTACCTATGACGTATGCGGCTCGGAGATTTGTTTTTTGAGCGGTTGGGGCTGGTTGGGGCTGGGATTATTCAGACCAGTGGAGCCACCAGTGCGTCACACGCGAGAACGGAGGACGGGAAGGGAGGTGGATAGATGGATGGCCCCCAACGGGTGACGGGTACCGCGCCGCGGGCGGGATTTGGATGAGGTTTGACGACCCATGTCGTTCTGTGTCTGTGTCTCGAGGAAACCGGTATCGGTCGATGCAGAGGGATCGCTCGTAGTTTCACGAACGGTCTGGAAGGGTCTCTTGATATCTCTCGGCGCCGGGATACCGTCATTGCTGGCGGTCTGTCTTGGTCGTCTCATTGCATACGATCTCGTATTCATCAGGATGGCCTGTCTCGCTCGACGAACACGAGGCACGGGGAGGGTTTTGTTCCGCACGTTCGGGTTGTCCCGAATCATTAAGCTCGGGGCAGGGCATCACCCTGAGCTGCGCAGAGGAACAGCATCGTCACTGGCTCGTGATGCGCGTACCTGGGAAATCAGAGTTCGGGAGTCAAGAGGGCCTGCCCCTGTCTGTTCGGATCTCCGCGTGGGTGCATGTCTCTGGCAGTGAAGGTTGCAGCTGGACATCACAGCGAGACAACAACAGCATGCTGGACAGGTACGACGAGCATGGGTGTAACGTGAATCTCGAGTCGAATCCGTGGCTTGTGAAACAAATGTGCTGCTCAATATGGATGACGGGTGCAATAGACCCCGGAGACCACCTACTTGTAGACATTCTACACTGGCTGACTAGAGGGTGGAAAAGCGAGGAGCATCATGAAGCAAGCACTTCAAGGTTACTGTCCCAATCGCGTCGCTCCACAGTGTCGTCTTCGTCGTCGGCCGTCTTCAGCTGTGTGATTGTGGCTTGTTGAATATTTTTCGGGGTCTTCTGCTGTGGGAAGCAGTTAGAAGCGCAGCATGTGCCCATCACCGACAGCCTCTCTGAGATGCTGAAGATGTCAAGGTTGGCAAAGATTCCGATGTTCCGATGAATGGGATCGTGCCCATTGTGGCGCAGTCCGCGAATCAATAGCCTCTGTGGTTAAGGAGATGTGGCTCGCCAACGACTCCAACTCCAAAGAAACGGAACTTCGGATGCAGTACGTTTTGTGGTGGCATTGGCACTGGCTCGGCGGCGCTGCCGGTACAGTACAACGGATGGGTTACGTCTGGGTCTAAACCTGAGCAAACTCTCTTCTTTCATCATCGTCAACCGACTCTTTCCCAACGACGCTTATATGTTGTTTAGAGGCCGCCGCCAGGAAAGGATTGCGTTATCTTTCGGGTTCTGCCTCGGCGCTGCTGTTAATTAACCCCCTTGTCGGCTGAGTAATTACACACCGTATCCTTGGACCCCTGCTTTCGCAGCAGACACCGACCCCCAAACGTCGTCGAGTCAATACGCCGTATTATCTGTCCGAGTTTGCTTCTGCTGCGCCCACGGACGGAGAACCAGCGGACGAAACGAATCGCACGGAGCAATTAGTCGCTCACTCCACGAGACTGTCGAGGAAGACAGTGTGGATGCTTTCATATGGCCAAACCGCACCATTCGTGTTATCCCGTTCCCAAGTAGCCACATTACGATCCTGCCCCCCTCCTTCTCGACACCAGCCCACCGTATCATCCGGCTCTACCGAAACCGAACGCCGCTTTTCAACCGTCTTACCTCTTGTTGGATAGTCTGTCCGCCAACGCACACGCACACGCACACTCACCCGCGCGCGTGCCTCTCTACCTCCGTCCCTCTGCAGGTGGGCGGTCCTAGAAGGTGTAGGCATAATTACCAGATCTCCGACGGAACCCAGCCAGCCATGTCTTGCGTGAAACATGGCCTCCTTAAGTAAGCATCTCACTCAGTCTGCTTTGTCTTACTTCCTTCGTCTTATGTTGCTTGAACTTGGGAGTTTCGGCCTCATTGTCAATTCCTCACACTCGCATCTTCCTTCTGGAACTACGCAAGCCGACATTCCTTGGCGCCCACGTGGTTTTCTTGTCCATCGTTCGTAGTATGAGGCTGAGATCTCACTAAGACAAAGAGCTCCGCGACACTCTCCAGCCTCACGCATTCGTCGCGACTGCCCTAAGCTGTCCAGCGTCACCTTTACCATTTCCCATGCCTCTCCCTTGAATCACATCCTTCCTCGGGGCCCCAAGGGGCTCTCAAGGACCCAGTCTCCGCTCCTGTCCCTCACTCGCTCGTTTCCCTCCAGTCTCGCTGCTACCACCTCAACCCAACATCATAGAGGACATCGCGCAACATGAGTCCACTCAAGAGCATGGCTAACGGAGGCTTCCTGCCAACAGTCAATAAGAACAGAAAGGTAACTATGCAACCGACGCCCGCGCACGAGCTGTCCTGAGAAAGTCAATCTCCCCAAAAAGTGGAGGATGACCAACATTGGATGCTGGCCAACGGAACCGTTCATGTGCTAACGTTATGCGACACAGCCAAAGTTTGACCTCCATCTCAAGGTGTGTGAACCCCTCTACTACGGAACACACTCCGCGCAGTCCCGTACACCAAGACTTGGCTCTAACTTGTCTAGATCTACGACCTCAACAACGTTCCGCTGGTATCAGGAACATCAATAGTCAAATGGAACCTCGCACACTCCATCATCGCCGAACACCGCGGTCGGACGCCAAAATGTCCCATCTCGAACCACAAGGTCGAGTACAACTTTTCCAAGCTCATTAGCCACATCCGCATCAGCATCGACAAGAATAACCACCTGACGGATTGCCCCATCGAGTTTGAGGTCCTGCAGGAGTTCTCCGGCGGCGGCCACGACGAGAAGATCTCCCTGGGCAAGGTGCAGCTTAACCTCAGCGAGTATGTCGAGGAGAGCGAGAGCCTCTGTCGCGAGAGCACGAGCTTCGACCGCGGACACTCGCGCAAGCGTAGTAGCGGCACCGCGAGCACGAGTCCAAAGTCGACATTCACCCCTCCGCTCAGCGAAGTGGAGGTCGAGGATGGCATCGTCAGGCGCTACCTCATGCAGGATAGCAAGATCAACAGCACCCTAAAGATTGGCATCCTCATGGTGCAGTTGGATGGCGACAAGGGTTACACCGCACCTCCCCTGAGAACTGCTCCTGTATTTGGTGGTATTGCTGGTATCATGGCCGGCGAGCAGGTTGAGCAAGACGACGCAGGCCGTACGTCTTCTTTCCCAACCCCTCACCGAACACCCAGTTAACCCCATCGTCCAGAAGTACCCACGATGGCCAAGTCCCGCGACGCCTCCGAAGTCCAGGACATGTACCGCCGCGCCCTTGCGGCCTCTTGGTCATGTCAACCAGGAGAGCTCCCCGCCGACGAATGTATAGAGGACATTTTCTCCGGCGGCGATGGCTGGCGCACCGGACGCACCGGACGCGCCGGCAAAACAGCCACCTTCGATCTCGACAATGGCGGCTCTCTATCCTCCGACGAGGGCGGCTTGGGCGGCACCCTCCGCCCTTCGGACCTGCGCAAGTTCCACCAAAAGTCGGAGCGCCACCAACTGAAGCACCAGCAGCAGCAAGCACCGCACATCATCCACAGCAGCAACAACAACAACAACAATAACGACCTACACCTCAACCTCCACAATGGCGGGTACAGCAACCACTCCCGCTCCCGCAGCAACAGCGTCTCCAGCGACCGCAGCTTCACCACCGTCCTCACCGCCCGCGCCGACGGCGCAAGCAGCAACGGTGGCCGGCGCGGGTCTCACAGCCGAAACAGACGAAGAGACCGTTCCCGCGACGACGATCGACGCACCGGACGGAGCGGGTACGGTCGGTCGGGAAGCCCGAGCGGGAGCATGGCCAGTCTGGCGCCGACGATGGGCAGCAGCGACCGCGAGCGCGAGATTCGCAGGAATAGGGAGCTGGAGGAGTTTGACGTGCGGGACGATCTCGTCGCGTGGAGGTTGCCCGGCGCCGTGTCGTGAGGTCAGATGGAATGTTCAGGGGGCGCGTGTCTGTTCGAATGTCTTTGTAGCACGGAGTTTGGTTGCATCAGCGAACGTCTTCTTTTATGCCCTTTAGGATCTCATGGCATTGCTCTGCGTACTTTGTCTGATTGCATGTTTTTGCCCATATAGAAAAGCTGTTGATATGCCAGATGGCTGCGGCGGTGTGGATTCATTGGATTTCGCGCTTCATCGTACCTAGAAAGATGGGGATCATTACATCTCCCGGCGGCTCAGTGTCTATGACTTTGACTTGCTTCATGCTTTTTTCGCCTCCCCCTTCTCTTGGTCCTCTCTCTTGCCATCATCTATGTTCCCAGTCATTGCGTATCCGGTGCCATTTCATCCCCCCCCCCCCCCCCCCCCCCCCCCCC